>JAAKBH010001524.1:0-137500 GCA_019776075.1 Amaranthus palmeri
GCGGCCATTCAAAGTTCGCCAGGCCGAGACTGAGCGACGACTCGTCGCCTGAAAAGCGACGCTCGTCGCCTATCATCCGGAGCAAATTCTGACGGTTTTTCTTTTGAATTTTTGGAGCCATTATATATAATGGCGGTTACTAACATTATATCTTGTCTTAGACCATTTTATTTTCTGTTTTTTAGTTTTTTCTCTCAAGTTCTTAGTAGTTTTCATTGTTGTAATTTCATTTTCTTGCATCGTACTTTCCGTTTCTTTAAGATTTTCAAAGCTTTCTTTGTTGAACATCATATTTTGCAATTGTATTTGGTATTTCAATTTATGTTCTCTTCAAGAATTGTAAGTTTCCATTTGTTCTTATTTCGTTCTTTGTTGTTAATTGTTGTTTGTTGCATGGTTTTCATGAATATGCATTGTGAGTAGTTCTTTATCTAGGGTTAGGGTGAAATCCCTAATTTGAAGCATGGATTGATATTTTATTGATTGATTGTGCGCGATTTGAGTCGATGATTGAACCTATGCTTAATGAATCTCGATTTAAACATCTTTGTTAGCCTTTTCAATAAAATGGAAGTTTGAGAATTGATTTAACTTAGGATTGAGATATATTTGAGTTAAATTCCTTCTAGTATTAGCCAATAGAACGGAAGTTTGAGGATTAATATTAGTTGGCCTTAAATCGATATTAATCAATAAAGCGGAAGCTTGAGATTAATTAGATCATGTTCGATTAAGTTAATGGCTCGATTCCATACAATCATGAGAGTAATTGAATTCCATGTTAGAATTAGGTGATACCCGACGCCCTAGTGTTTGTCATATCTTGTTTTATCACCATTTTTATACTTGTTTTAGTTTTTTGCACCCTAGGATTAGTTACAAAACCCATATTATTTATTTTTCCCTTGTCTTGTTTATCATAAAACATACAACTTTGAATTATCTCGCCTCCTTGTGTTCGACCCGCACTACGCGTACACCGTGCGCTTGCGGTTAAATTAAAATTTGCTCATCACAAGGAAAATGTAAATGAAAGATATTGAAAGCAAGAAAATGAAAGGAAAATAAAGATACAAAGCCTTGAATGTAATGACATAGCATAAACACTAATCTAGGGCATAAATGTAGAAAATAAAAGCATAAATTTGATGAACAAGTTGAGAGGATTTCCCTCAAGCAAGATATGAGTACTACATTCAGAAATGAGGGTTTATATAGGTTATACAAAAGGGGAATTAAAGCCCTAAAAATAACCTACAATTTTAACTCGCAAAGAAAATGAAATGCGCTAACAAAAAGCTCCATCCTCCCCTATAGGTAGGAGTGTTCACCAGTCCAAACCCGGACCGGAAGACCGGAATCTCAAAAAATTTAAGACCGGATCGGTTCCATCCGGGCCGGTCCCGGTCTAACCCGGAATTCTTCCGGTTCGGTCCGGGTTTGGACCGGTTAGACCGGAAATATTTTTTGAGATAAAAAATAAAATTGAAAAATTGAATATTTTAAAATAATTTAGCAAATTAATTATTATAAAATTAACATATTTGAATTAAAAATTTATTTTGTGTTGAAAAAAAATATTTTTAGTCCTTTAAATTAAATATATATACATAATAATTGTAAATATTACTCCTCTTCTAAATTACTTTTATGACATCCGGTCTCATCCGGTCCAACCCGGATTTTTCCCGGTCTAGACCGGAAACCCGGAATTGGAAAAAAGTAAGACCCAGAGAATGGATCGGATGCACCCGGTCCGGTCTTAGCCGGTTCCGGTCCGGACCACTGGTCCGGTCTTATTTTGCACACCCCTACCTATGGGTCTCATTTGACTGAATGAGATTGCATTCGGTATTTCCAGAAGGTTGCAATTTGATGCAAAACTCTCTCCAAGCTATTCGACTGAATCTTCCTCCTCATTTGCCGAATGGGGGTTGCTCGCCCGAATGGAATTTTAATTCGATATTTCCAGTATGTTTGGGGCTTTGAACTAGGTGCAACATAACACATTCACCCGAATTGGCCTTAGCATTCGACCGAATGCAAGCTGAATTTCCCTTACGCAGCTTCAATAAGCATCAAATGACTGTTAGGCCCTACGATGTCCTCGGGAATGACTAGGATCATTTCACCTTAAAACTAAAATAACCGTAAAACACCGCGGAGACAAGAGCAAGGTAAAGTTGAGTGTATAACGTATAAAACCAATGAGAAACGACAAGACTTGACACTATAATGGGGATATAAATGTGCTCTAGAACGAGCATATCATGTAATCCTTAGAGTTATCACGAAATAAATAAAAGATCAATATTGACCAGATTAATAATATTAAGGTCAAAGTATGCAATTAACATTAATAGTCCAGTATTAGATTTTATTTGAATTATAGTTTTCAATTAGAGTTTTAACCTTTTATCATAAATAAACTTGGTAATCAGGTAGAAATAATGGACTAAAAAAGAAAAGAAAAAATGAAAACTTGTTTCTTCTTTATTTGTTTTTCCCGATGCTAGCACATCATTGATCAAGATCTAAGTAGAGTAATTAGAGGTATCTTATTCAATACTGTTTCGGTGTGAAACTTCGATGTTTATAAAGAGAGGAAGATTTCAAATACACTATTAATGAAGAGACTTGAGGCTCTTTCAAGAGTAGCTGAAGGGTCACCAAGAAGTGTTTATGATCCTGCCGAGATGAAATACCTTATAATCATGCAACCAAAAAGTTAGCATTGCCTGGGGGTGATTTCTCGAAAAGCCCCTCCAACAAAATGTCATATTAAGTAGTATTTATAGAAGTACTTGAGAGCATTTGGGTAATTTTCTATACGTGACGTGGCGCTATCTAACTAGCTTATAGAAGTAGTAGATGTCAAAAATGATCATAGGCTCAATCATGCATTTTTGACATAGGTATTGTGATTGATTTAACTGAAATGTTAGCCTTGCTAGGCCCACTTGCTTGTTATTTTGTCTGTTTGTCGAAGGGCATTTAGTGTTTTCACTTATATAGAAAAAATAATAATTGTTACTTATAGCCCACAGATGTTAGTTGCATGATGTCCATCGATACATTATGTGAAAAAAATGTCTATCATTCATTATGCGAAAAAATATCCATTGATACATTATACAATGTTTGTTAAGTCTATTTCACACAAAGACGGATGATGTGGAATAATATGATGTCTTGTGAAATATGATGTCTTAGGTATGATTTCGTGTCATTCTCTAGTAAATGCGTTTGAGCCCCAAATTCGCAACGCAAGATAAAAAGTAGGGTTTCAGGTTTTTGAATCTTATATTCTAAATCTTTGAAATCATAAGGTTGTTCGCCTTTCACACTCTGCCTAATAATATGATTCAAGTTTTAATAAGCTCGAACAACATATCTATCGGACAGTGTTTTATACTTCTCCATCTTTTGAACCAAAAAAAGGGTCAGGTTTTTAGCATGCTCGGACTTTGTACTTCTCAGACACTCTTTCTTACTTAGAATAATTTTGCCCTAATTTCATCTCTTTGGGCGTAAAAAATGGTCTGACTTCTAATAAGCTCGGACATTGTATTTCTCAGTCACTCTTCCATACCTAGAATAACTTTACCCTAATTTAATCATTTGGGCCAAAAAGAGGGTTTAAAGGGTTGCTTAAACAAACAAGAAGTCACTAGTTCGAGTAATTAAAGATAGTAGAAAACAATGGCTTTGGGCATGCTTTGGTCGAATAAGCAGAACTGCGTTCTTTCGAGCAAAGCAAGCCAAACTTAAAATTGTTGTTGCATACATCATCATCATCATCATACCCAGTGTATCCCGCTCATAGAAAACTATGATTAGAGTCTGGGGAAGTGAAGAACGACGACAACTGATACCCATAAAGAAGAGTGCATCATCATCACCATACCCATAATATTAAAATTGTTGTTGCATGCATGTTTTCTCAATTACATAATTAGCCTTTTAATTATTTTTTAATCAGATTATTATTTCAATATTATCATGTCTTTATTTTGGATAACACCCTCTAAAAAAGTTACTAAAGTGACAAAAGCATTGGGAGGTTCTAGCGCTGAAAAAAGGTCATTTCAACTCTATCGGTATCAACAACACCTTTGGTTAGTAATTATAATTCAAATTATCACGAAGGTACGATCAAGATTTAGATGATTATGTAGAAGAATTGGAAAAAGAAATACAAATTGAAGAAGAAGAAGAAGAAGAAGAAGAAGAGGAAGAAGAAGAAGAGGAACCAACGAACCCTATCGATTAGATCTCGACAATCATCAACGAGATCACAACAAAAACAACAACAAAAACAAAAACAAACTCGTGGTAAACAAGTCAATTTCCAAAGTATCGTTTTGTTCTATAATTTCATTCTTCAAATTGATCAAATTTTAAATTATTATTTATTTATATATTCTGGTATTTGAGAATGTCTTTATATTTAAATTTAGATGAAGAGCAACTAGTAAGATAACCTTTCCGGAAATCCCACCTCCGAGTGGTAAAGTTGTTTCACATGTATTGTAGTATTTTCCAAAGCAACCAACCGATGATTCAGATGTTTTCTTATGCACTTGTCAAATTTGTGAAAGTCAAGGGGTAATATAACAGCAGCGGCAATCAAGGTTGTCAGGATCGGGATTCTACGCAGGATCGAAATCATCAGGTGGGATCGGATCGTTGGATCGGATCGTAGGATCGGTCGATTCTACAAATTTGCAGAATTAACAAGTTTTATCAAGACCATGCTTATTGTTTGATTATTTTAACTATAAAAAAGCACTAAAAACACATCTTTTTTAATATTATGTGTAGATTAAGATACTAGCTTCTTCATCACCATAATCGTTGTCAAAGTACAAGATTCAAATTAATAATGTCAACACATAATGTCAAAATACATCATAATCTTTTTTAATAATGTTAAAATACAAGTTTCAAATTAACCAAAATACATATTAAATTATCTAAAGCTTCATCATCATCATCACTCATCGTATCCAAAGCTTCCATCATCACCCGTTCCTCCTGTGGTGGTTACTACATATAGATCATCGCCATCACCCAAATCATCTTCATCAACATCACATGAACCACCAAATGTTCTAGCTTCATCATCATCACTTATCAATTGTGCATCTACATTCTCACGCAGCTCATCTATATGAAAAAATACGATTATTCATAATAACCCGATCCGATTATTCCGACCCGAATTATCCGGTATCCGATTTTTAAAACCGGATAATTTATCTGGTTTTCGCAAACCGGATAATCCGGGTCGGGTACCCGGTTTTAAAATTGGATACCGGATACCGGATCCGGATCCGGGTCATGATTTTTTGAAAACCAGGTACCCGGTATCTGGTTTTCTTTAATTATTTTTTTTTACTTTTTTTCGTAAATAAAATTATCATAATATTTACTTAAGCTAACCTTGGATTGAATATTTTTGAAGAGTTGATGTGCTCGATTTAGAGCACATTTATCTCCCCGTTTATGTGTCGTTATCTCGCGTTTTATATTGGTTTTTACACATCTTACGCATGATTTCACTTCGATCTTGTCTCCATGTGCTTTTAAGTGTTTTTAGGTGTTTTTGGGAGATTTTGAGGTGTTTTTGTTGCGTACGAGATTTCGGCACTTGAATCGAAGATAAGACACGCGTTTCGAGGCTCCCACAAGTGTTTCGGGTCATCCCCGAAGATATCAAGAAGATCGGAGCTCGTTTCGAGGTGATTCGGGTTGAGTTCGAGGCTTAGACTCAAAGTCGGAGAAAAGGGCACGCGTTTCGAGACCCACTCTAGTGTTCCGAGTCACACCCGAGAATATCGTAAAGATCGGAATCCATTCAAAGACGTTTAAAAGCAATGAAAGATGAGCAGGCCCCCATTCGGTCGAATGAGGGAGCCCTTCGGTCGAATTGGACCCCTACAGCCCAAAGCCAAGCTCCAGCTCTACTGTTTTACCCGAATTAATATCACATTCGGTCGAATTCATGGATTCGGGCGAATCCATGGCACAATTCGGTCGAATCTATGTCTGAAGCCTCCAAGTGCAAATGCCACTGTTTTACCCGAATTTGGGACCCATTCGGTCGAATGGGCCCAGATTCGGTCGAATCTGCTGCTCAATTCGGGCGAATACTGTGTTGTTTCAGCGCTGCGTTTTGTATCGAAAGCTTATTTCCGTAGGATCTTTTTAGGGTTTCTTCCCCACTTTTTGTAGCCTATAAAAAGGCACTTTTATGAACATACTCCTCATGACTTGAGAGGGAGTAACCCTCCCACTCTTGTTCATCAACGTTTATTGCTTTCCTTCTCTATTTTTGCCCTAGATTAGTTTATGGCTTTTCTTTATGTTTTGTTCTTCATTTCTACACTTTCATTTATGTAAGTTCTCTTCATTTAATGCTTTCTATCTTTAATGCTTTCATTTATGCTTTCATTTATTGCTTTTCTAGTGTAGATTTTAATGCTTTTATGTCTTCTCATTCATTTATGCTTTCTCTTTAATGTTTTCATGTCTTTTGTTTCTTAAATGCTTTCTAGAATAGTTTTAATGTCTTGCTCTCTTCTTGTCTTTGCTTTTAATATGCTAGAGTAGATTTTAGGGTTTTGGGTTAGAGATATCCTAGGGTTTTGGTCTTGTGTTTAATGTTTAGGAAGATGATTGAGGATGATGTTGGTTTGATTGATTGATATTCGTTACATATCTTGTCCTGCCACTCCTTAGTGAGACATAGGGCGATTATGGGTCGTTCGTATAGACTATAGGTCGTCAACTTCCCCATGCCAACTAGAGTGTCTCGATTGACCTTCGTTCAATCTCCTTCGACCTAGCCTATCTCTATTTCCAATAGACCTACCTAGGGTGGACCTAACCTAAGCCCGCTTTCTTTCCTTGTTCGTTTTAATCCTTAGTTTAGTTTACACACCCACCTTCCTACCAACCATACATCTTTCCCACACCAAACTTTTAGACTAACATCCCTTGTCTCTGTGGTTCGACCCCCGACTTACCGCTACACTCGTTGTAGTATTAGAAAGGGTGATTATAAATGTGTTTGATTGACCAAGGTTTCTAGCGTTAAACGACGCGTTAGAAACCCGACTATCAAAATGGCGCCGTTGCCGGGGACAAGGCGTTTGTTTAGATTTTAGTTTTGGTGTGTTTTGTGCATAGTCTTTGTTTTTGTTATTTTTGTTTTTCTCTCCATGGATTGCAACATTTATCAACTTGAGCATGAATCTTTTTGGAGCTATTTTCTTAGATATGAGATGTTCTTCCTCCGCATGTATTATGTTAAAATGTGGCAAATTTGTCATCATCTTTACGGAGGCTTGAATAGTGAAACTAGGGAACTCGTGGATGAGTATCACGATAACACGTTTCTTGACCAAACCCCTGTGACTTGTTTGAACTTCTTTAAAGAGATGGCCAAACATTTCTATGGGAAAGAGTACCCTTGTTTCCCTCCCCTTGAGATTCCACCAACTTTCCCTTCTAGTGACCCTTTGGTTCAAGTGGGAACCGAGTTGGAGAGAATATGGAGCGTTAATATGTATAGAAAGGTCTTTGAAGCTAGACTAGAGTCCCACTATCGTGACCTAGACCCCCCTCAACCTATCATTAGCTCCCCTTCTCCTTTAGATGATCATTGTTCTTGTGTTGATGCACCACACACCGATGAGGTTCATGATGAGGTCCCTTGCGCACCTCAATATGACACACCCCTCACATATGTGCACGATCATCTAGCTAGTGGAATCGATGACCTAGAGGTAGACTTGCCCCTTAATGAGGAGTCTCAAGTGCATACCCTTGTTGTGCCTTCTGTTGAGTCTCACCTTACACCTCTTTGTCATGAGAAGCTCCCGGTCGTTCATGTTCATGCTTGCTTTGATGCTTGTGTTGCTTTGCCTCTTGTTTCCCTCCCCCCTCCCTCCGTTCATCCTTCCCCCGACTTTTCATCATGTCATGGAAAGTCGGTTTTTGTCGTGTTTCTTCTTTTCCCCTCTCTTCTCTCCATCTTTCACTCCCCAACCTCTGCTGTTGTGGGAAGTGAATATGATAAACTCCTACGGAGTTTGACTCGCTACCCCATAGTGAGTCGGGTCTAGCTAGAGACCTAAAAGAAGCGCTTGTTGGGAGGCAACCCAACTGTAGATATTGTTTTTGTTTCATTTTTGTTTTGCATTCATTGCATTGCATTTTTGCTAGTCATTGCTCACGTTTGGTTTGTAGTGTTGTTTGTTAGTACTTGCAGACCCAAACGACTTTTAGAATTGACCCTCCACAAGTTTTGCTTGTGTTTTATTCGACGATTTTGAGAGGGTCAATGCTAACGGTCCCGCTAGGGTGAGTATGAGAAAGAAGGCTCTAACGTGCCTAAGAGCCAAACATGAAGAATGTAGCTTCACCCAAGCTTGGGGGTGACGATTGCTCAAGCTTCGCGCTTCATGCCTCCACTTCTTTTGAGGAGTGGAGAGCTTTTAGACCACTTCATGGTGATGCTAATGCTAGGAGTGAATGCCCTCCTAGCCTAGGTATAACCTTCTTCTCTCTTTATTTTTGGCTAGCTTGTGTTTGTGTTGGGTGTTTCGACAATTTTGTTGACCATGGTTTTTCATGTTTCATCTTTCTCCCCTCCTCCTTTGCTAGAGGCTAGCAAAGCTTTAGCTTGGGGGTGGGATGGTCAACTCCATTGTCGCTCCACCCATTTGTTTGTGCATTTAGTTCCATATAGCTATAGTTTAGTTTATAGCATGCATCATTTTGTATATTTTTCACATATTCATCTTGCATTCATACATAGTGTAGATATTTCATATTCATGTTTAGTTTTCAATAAGATGGTTGAGTTGTGAAACTGGCATGCTTGCTTCTGGTGTGTACTTCTGTGGTCTGACCTTATGCAAACTCATATTTCCTTAGCCCTGTGCATGTTTTGGGACCTAGAGTTTGACCTATTTTCCACATAGCTTGGGGGAATTGGGGTTTGCTTGGTTGGTGGCTTGGATGACTACCTTTAGAGGCGCATTTCGACTAGCCTGTGAGTATTGAGCCTTCTTGGACTCCTTGCGAGTTCAATTCATTTTGTGTGCTAGTTAGGGGATCTAAGTATTGTGTCGGTTCTTCTCCAGTATAGTCGGCTTTTCTTGAGACCAGGGATGATAACACGTTCGCTAGAATTGAACTACATAGCCAAATAGCCTACCTTGAACGCAATTGACTTTACGTTAAGCCAAGTTTTTGCCTTTTCCTATTCTTTAGTAGCCACATTGTTTAACCTCCACATGAGCCAAATTGTTCCCTCTTCTTACCTAGAGGATAGCTTTGTGATAGTGGGGTTTGTTATGTGCTACAGTGATTAGTGGGTTATTGGTTATGTTGTTGGTTATTGGTTTTCATGACTCTACTCATTTCTTATCCAGCTCTTATTATTTCTCTCCTATTTCCTCCCATGCTTTCATTGATATTATTCATACACATTCTATGTTTTGAGGAGACCTTTCTCTTGTTTTTCATTGAGATTTTATACACATTAATATGTTCATGTGAGTGAGAAGGTCGTTATATTATTGGGAGATGAGCTTGGAAACACTTGTGTTTATGAGATTTTACATGTTTTGATAGTGTTTGATGATGGAGATCATTGTGCTTACATGTTATTGGGTTATTGTTGGTTGTTGGATATAGTTTTCATTGGTTTATCATGAGATGTTTGTGGGTTGTTTTGTTTAGGGTCACTTGCTATCCTCTACTTAGCTCCACATTCCCAAATGTATCCCACCTTAACCCTAAGCAAACATTACAACCCTTGTGCTAACCTGTTCGACTTGGTCCGTTTAGTTCGTTCTGTACTGGAGTTAGATATGACACAATCCCCATGATTCTCCCCTATTAGGTGTTTGATTCCCGACTCATCTTTAGTCGGAAGGCTTTGAGCGAAACACGAACCAAAATCAAACACACGAGCGTTATTGCATATTTCTCACATCTTTTGAGAAATTACCCGGGGAGCGTAGACTTGTGACCTCTCTAGGTAGTGGGTGGCATGGCCTGTGATGTAGCTTGCCCTAGTGATCTCAAGTTTTTGGAAATGGTCATTCTCTTTGGTATTGCGCTCTTATGAAACCATTGTACTTGCACGCCTATGGCTAGGGAAGAGTTTTGCTTGTACACAGCTCGCGTTGCTTTGATTTCCGCTCACCTTGCATTGCATCATATTAGATTTTCCATTATAGTTTTTAGTTTCATATAGTCTTCATCCTTGCATTTGCATTGCATTGGATTTGTGGGTCTCCTTCTGAAAAACCCTCACGAGACCTTACTCGTCCTCTTCGGGAGACCTTGAGGTTTAAAGGGCTTGTCGTACGTGCTAAGTGCGACCGTGATTCCTACGACAGTGAGTTTTAGGTTTTATTGCTTTCATAGTTTAGTTTCGTTTTGTTTTCGTAGTTAGTTGTTTTGGGGTGCCCATGTGCTTTCATGTTATCCTACCTAGTCTCTTTGCTAGGGACTAGCAAAGGTTAAGCTTGGGGGTGTTGATGTGCTCGATTTAGAGCACATTTATTACCCCACTTTTGTGTCGAGTCTCGTCGTTTTACATTGGTTTTTATATGATTTACACTCGATTTTACCTTGTTCTTGTCTCCATGGTGTTTTAGAGATCATTTTAGGTGTTTTCGGGAGATTTCGAGGTAATTCGGGTTGAGTTCGAGGCTTAGACATCAAGGTCGAAGAATGACACACATATGAAAGCTCGAGCACACATATCGAAGCTAATTACATTTGCTCAAATTGATGGCAACCTTCGCAAGCCGTTTCGATCGAAAACGTTTGAAGTGTAATTCCATGTTAATGACTTCGACTCAAATTTCGAGACATTCGAGGAGACCTGATTAAAGTTCGAAGCACATTTTGAGAAATTCACGGAGGCCTTGTTAAGTTCGGAGAGTTATATATATATATATATATATATATATATATATATATATATATATATATATATATATATATATATATATATATATATATATATCTATAGGTATATATATATATATATATATATATATATATATATATAATATATATATATATATATATATATATATATATCTATATATATATATATATATATATATATATATATATATATATATATATATATATATATATATAATAACTAAATAACGTTGTTATCCATGCTTTTTATGAAGCTAAACAAAGTTGGGCAAAAAGTTAGGCGTGGGATATTAATTCCTACTATAAGTTAGGCAAATATCAGAAACAAAGCATAAGTGTAGTCGGTCAGCAGAATCCAAGCGAACCAAACAACCTGCTCGCTGTACAAACATTCTGTTTTTGCCGAATTAACCAAATTCGGTCGAATGCTGAAATTACCCGCGTACGTCAGAATTTTTAGAAGCCCAATTCGTGGGTCATTGTGGGTCTTTTATCCAGGTTTTGTTTAGCTCTTTAAATACCCTAATTTAGATTGTAAAGGGCATGACTCTCTTCTAGAGTTCATCTTAGGTTTTAATACTCTCATTTTGTGTAATTTTTATCTCTTTCAAACCCTAGAATAGTTTAATGCTTTCATTTATGCTTTCTTCTCCATTCAAGTCTCTCCATTTATGTAAGTTAAATCTCATTTATACTTTCAATGTCATTTATGCTTTCTTATTGTAGATCTATTGTTTAATTATCTTTCAATTTTTCTAATGTTTTCTAGAATAGATTTTATATTTTCCATGTTTATTGCTTTTAATTATAGTATGTTTGAGTAGTTTAATTTAGGGGTTTTGGATTAGTGAAATCCTAGGCTTGGTCTTATGTTAAATGTTTAAGATTGGGGTTGAGATTGATGATGATTATTGTTGATAGATATTCGATTCGAATCTTGACCTGCCACTCCTTAGCGAGACATAGGGCGATTATGGGTCGTTCGCATGACTATAGGTCATCAACTTCCCCTCGATGTCTAGAGTGTCTCGATTGACCTTCGTTCGATCTCCCTCGACCTAGCCTATCTCTATTTCCAATAGACTTACCTAGGGTGGACCTAGCCTAAGCCCGCTTTCTTTCATTGTTTGTTTTCATCATTAGTTTAGTTCACCCATCCTTCAACCTACACACCATCTACCTTTTCCACACCAACTCTTTAGTCTAGCATCCCTTGTCTCTGTGGTTCGATCTCCAACTTACCTCTATACTCGCTATAGTTGTATTTAGGGTGTTTATAAATGTGTTTGCATAGCTTAGGTTCTTAGCGTAAAACGACGCGCTAAAAACCGGTTATCAAAATGGCGCCGTTGCCGGGGACAAGGCGTTTGTTTAGATTTTAGTTTTGGTGTGTTTTGTGCATAGTCTTTGTTTTTGTTATTTTTGTTTTTCTCTCCATGGATTGCAACATTTATCAACTTGAGCATGAATCTTTTTGGAGCTATTTTCTTAGATATGAGATGTTCTTCCTCCGCATGTATTATGTTTAAATGTGGCAAATTTGTCATCATCTTTACGGAGGCTTGAATAGTGAAACTAGGGAACTCGTGGATGAGTATCACGATAACACGTTTCTTGACCAAACCCCTGTGACTTGTTTGAACTTCTTTAAAGAGATGGCCAAACATTTCTATGGGAAAGAGTACCCTTGTTTCCCTCCCCTTGAGATTCCACCAACTTTCCCTTCTAGTGACCCTTTGGTTCAAGTGGGGACCGAGTTGGAGAGAATATGGAGCGTTAATATGTATAGAAAGGTCTTTGAAGCTAGACTAGAGTCCCACTATCGTGACCTAGACCCCCCTCAACCTATCATTAGCTCCCCTTCTCCTTTAGATGATCATTGTTCTTGTGTTGATGCACCACACACCGATGAGGTTCATGATGAGGTCCCTTGCGCACCTCAATATGACACACCCCTCACATATGTGCACGATCATCTAGCTAGTGGAATCGATGACCTAGAGGTAGACTTGCCCCTTAATGAGGAGTCTCAAGTGCATACCCTTGTTGTGCCTTCTGTTGAGTCTCACCTTACACCTCTTTGTCATGAGAAGCTCCCGGTCGTTCATGTTCATGCTTGCTTTGATGCTTGTGTTGCTTTGCCTCTTGTTTCCCTCCCCCCTCCCTCCGTTCATCCTTCCCCCGACTTTTCATCATGTCATGGAAAGTCGGTTTTTGTCGTGTTTCTTCTTTTCCCCTCTCTTCTCTCCATCTTTCACTCCCCAACCTCTGCTGTTGTGGGAAGTGAATATGATAAACTCCTACGGAGTTTGACTCGCTACCCCATAGTGAGTCGGGTCTAGCTAGAGACCTAAAAGAAGCGCTTGTTGGGAGGCAACCCAACTGTAGATATTGTTTTTGTTTCATTTTTGTTTTGCATTCATTGCATTGCATTTTTGCTAGTCATTGCTCACGTTTGGTTTGTAGTGTTGTTTGTTAGTACTTGCAGACCCAAACGACTTTTAGAATTGACCCTCCACAAGTTTTGCTTGTGTTTTATTCGACGATTTTGAGAGGGTCAATGCTAACGGTCCCGCTAGGGTGAGTATGAGAAAGAAGGCTCTAACGTGCCTAAGAGCCAAACATGAAGAATGTAGCTTCACCCAAGCTTGGGGGTGACGATTGCTCAAGCTTCGCGCTTCATGCCTCCACTTCTTTTGAGGAGTGGAGAGCTTTTAGACCACTTCATGGTGATGCTAATGCTAGGAGTGAATGCCCTCCTAGCCTAGGTATAACCTTCTTCTCTCTTTATTTTTGGCTAGCTTGTGTTTGTGTTGGGTGTTTCGACAATTTTGTTGACCATGGTTTTTCATGTTTCATCTTTCTCCCCTCCTCCTTTGCTAGAGGCTAGCAAAGCTTTAGCTTGGGGGTGGGATGGTCAACTCCATTGTCGCTCCACCCATTTGTTTGTGCATTTAGTTCCATATAGCTATAGTTTAGTTTATAGCATGCATCATTTTGTATATTTTTCACATATTCATCTTGCATTCATACATAGTGTAGATATTTCATATTCATGTTTAGTTTTCAATAAGATGGTTGAGTTGTGAAACTGGCATGCTTGCTTCTGGTGTGTACTTCTGTGGTCTGACCTTATGCAAACTCATATTTCCTTAGCCCTGTGCATGTTTTGGGACCTAGAGTTTGACCTATTTTCCACATAGCTTGGGGGAATTGGGGTTTGCTTGGTTGGTGGCTTGGATGACTACCTTTAGAGGCGCATTTCGACTAGCCTGTGAGTATTGAGCCTTCTTGGACTCCTTGCGAGTTCAATTCATTTTGTGTGCTAGTTAGGGGATCTAAGTATTGTGTCGGTTCTTCTCCAGTATAGTCGGCTTTTCTTGAGACCAGGGATGATAACACGTTCGCTAGAATTGAACTACATAGCCAAATAGCCTACCTTGAACGCAATTGACTTTACGTTAAGCCAAGTTTTTGCCTTTTCCTATTCTTTAGTAGCCACATTGTTTAACCTCCACATGAGCCAAATTGTTCCCTCTTCTTACCTAGAGGATAGCTTTGTGATAGTGGGGTTTGTTATGTGCTACAGTGATTAGTGGGTTATTGGTTATGTTGTTGGTTATTGGTTTTCATGACTCTACTCATTTCTTATCCAGCTCTTATTATTTCTCTCCTATTTCCTCCCATGCTTTCATTGATATTATTCATACACATTCTATGTTTTGAGGAGACCTTTCTCTTGTTTTTCATTGAGATTTTATACACATTAATATGTTCATGTGAGTGAGAAGGTCGTTATATTATTGGGAGATGAGCTTGGAAACACTTGTGTTTATGAGATTTTACATGTTTTGATAGTGTTTGATGATGGAGATCATTGTGCTTACATGTTATTGGGTTATTGTTGGTTGTTGGATATAGTTTTCATTGGTTTATCATGAGATGTTTGTGGGTTGTTTTGTTTAGGGTCACTTGCTATCCTCTACTTAGCTCCACATTCCCAAATGTATCCCACCTTAACCCTAAGCAAACATTACAACCCTTGTGCTAACCTGTTCGACTTGGTCCGTTTAGTTCGTTCTGTACTGGAGTTAGATATGACACAATCCCCATGATTCTCCCCTATTAGGTGTTTGATTCCCGACTCATCTTTAGTCGGAAGGCTTTGAGCGAAACACGAACCAAAATCAAACACACGAGCGTTATTGCATATTTCTCACATCTTTTGAGAAATTACCCGGGGAGCGTAGACTTGTGACCTCTCTAGGTAGTGGGTGGCATGGCCTGTGATGTAGCTTGCCCTAGTGATCTCAAGTTTTTGGAAATGGTCATTCTCTTTGGTATTGCGCTCTTATGAAACCATTGTACTTGCACGCCTATGGCTAGGGAAGAGTTTTGCTTGTACACAGCTCGCGTTGCTTTGATTTCCGCTCACCTTGCATTGCATCATATTAGATTTTCCATTATAGTTTTTAGTTTCATATAGTCTTCATCCTTGCATTTGCATTGCATTGGATTTGTGGGTCTCCTTCTGAAAAACCCTCACGAGACCTTACTCGTCCTCTTCGGGAGACCTTGAGGTTTAAAGGGCTTGTCGTACGTGCTAAGTGCGACCGTGATTCCTACGACAGTGAGTTTTAGGTTTTATTGCTTTCATAGTTTAGTTTCGTTTTGTTTTCGTAGTTAGTTGTTTTGGGGTGCCCATGTGCTTTCATGTTATCCTACCTAGTCTCTTTGCTAGGGACTAGCAAAGGTTAAGCTTGGGGGTGTTGATGTGCTCGATTTAGAGCACATTTATTACCCCACTTTTGTGTCGAGTCTCGTCGTTTTACATTGGTTTTTATATGATTTACACTCGATTTTACCTTGTTCTTGTCTCCATGGTGTTTAGAGATCATTTTAGGTGTTTTCGGGAGATTTCGAGGTAATTCGGGTTGAGTTCGAGGCTTAGACATCAAGGTCGAAGAATGACACACATATGAAAGCTCGAGCACACATATCGAAGCTAATTACATTTGCTCAAATTGATGGCAACCTTCGCAAGCCGTTTCGATCGAAAACGTTGAAGTGTAATTCCATGTTAATGACTTCGACTCAAATTTCGAGACATTCGAGGAGACCTGATTAAAGTTCGAAGCACATTTTGAGAAATTCACGGAGGCCTTGTTAAGTTCGGAGAGTTATATATATATATATATATATATATATATATATATATATATATATATATATATATATATATATATATATATATATATATATATATATATATATGTATATATATATATATATATATATATATATATATATATATATATATATATATATATATATATATATATATATATATATAATAACTAAAATAAAGTTGTTATCCATGCTTTTTATGAAGCTAAACAAAGTTGGGCAAAAAGTTAGGCGTGGGATATTAATTCCTACTATAAGTTAGGCAAATATCAGAAACAAAGCATAAGTGTAGTCGGTCAGCAGAATCCAAGCGAACCAAACAACCTGCTCGCTGTACAAACATTCTGTTTTTGCCGAATTAACCAAATTCGGTCGAATGCTGAAATTACCCGCGTACGTCAGAATTTTTAGAAGCCCAATTCGTGGGTCATTGTGGGTCTTTTTATCCAGGTTTTGTTTAGCTCTTTAAATACCCTAATTTAGATTGTAAAGGGCATGACTCTCTTCTAGAGTTCATCTTAGGTTTTAATACTCTCATTTTGTGTAATTTTTATCTCTTTCAAACCCTAGAATAGTTTAATGCTTTCATTTATGCTTTCTTCTCCATTCAAGTCTCTCCATTTATGTAAGTTAAATCTCATTTATACTTTCAATGTCATTTATGCTTTCTTATTGTAGATCTATTGTTTAATTATCTTTCAATTTTTCTAATGTTTTCTAGAATAGATTTTATATTTTCCATGTTTATTGCTTTTAATTATAGTATGTTTGAGTAGTTTAATTTAGGGGTTTTGGATTAGTGAAATCCTAGGCTTGGTCTTATGTTAAATGTTTAAGATTGGGGTTGAGATTGATGATGATTATTGTTGATAGATATTCGATTCGAATCTTGACCTGCCACTCCTTAGCGAGACATAGGGCGATTATGGGTCGTTCGCATGACTATAGGTCATCAACTTCCCCTCGATGTCTAGAGTGTCTCGATTGACCTTCGTTCGATCTCCCTCGACCTAGCCTATCTCTATTTCCAATAGACTTACCTAGGGTGGACCTAGCCTAAGCCCGCTTTCTTTCATTGTTTGTTTTCATCATTAGTTTAGTTCACCCATCCTTCAACCTACACACCATCTACCTTTTCCACACCAACTCTTTAGTCTAGCATCCCTTGTCTCTGTGGTTCGATCTCCAACTTACCTCTATACTCGCTATAGTTGTATTTAGGGTGTTTATAAATGTGTTTGCATAGCTTAGGTTCTTAGCGTAAAACGACGCGCTAAAAACCGGTTATCAAGAGTTAGTATTTGAATTTTATAATTGTTCTTACTTAAGCACATCAACAATAATATTATTCTTTCATTTTCTTAATTAATCTTTTATGACTAATTATGTTAAAGATTTTTTAGGGAGTTTATATTTGAATTTTATATAAAAAAATATTTTAAGTGAATATAGAAATAAACAAACGTATGGTTGAACGACAAACGACAAAAAAATAAAAAAATAAAACATTCTAATAAAACCGGGCATCCGGTTTCCGACCCGGTTTAAACCGGTATCCGTATTTCGGGTACCCGGTTTAAACCGGGTCGGAGCCGGATCGCAATTTTAGGTACCCGAAAAACCGGGTACCCGAATTTTCAGATCTGGGTCGACCCGGTACCCGGTTTTGAACACCGCTACATATGGGAATTCATCCTAGATTCAAAGAAATGCAAAAAAAAAAAAATTGGAAGACTATAGGCTGCGGTTCTTTATTATGTCCGCAACAAATGATTTTTTTTAATTTCAAAAACTGACTATAGGCTACGGACATTAGGACCGCAGCCAAAAAAAAAAAATCTCATCTGCTGCTACAATAAGGGCTGCGAGCTAAAACCACAGCCTATACTGGTCAAAAAACCGCAGCCAATGTCGTTTTTTCCACTAGTGACTATATCCTCCGAGAAATTCATGTAGGAGGGTGTGATATTCATCAAGGAGCCAGAACAATCATTAACAAAGCTCTAAGAAGTGGGTAATTTTGGCCAACGATGCGGAATGATGCAGAGAATCTAGTCAAATCATGCGAAAAATGCCAATACTTCGCTGAACTTCCAAGAAAGCCCTCCAATTATCTCACCACAATTCAGGTTGTGCTGTCGTTTGATAAGTGGGGCCTTGATCTTCTGGGACCTTTTCCCCCAGCTAAAGGCCAAAAGAAGTTCATCATTTTAGCAGTAGATTACTTCTCAAAATATGTAGATGCTGAGTCGTTGAGCACCATCACTGACAAACAGGTTTGTCAATTCATATGGCGCAATATCATTACAAGGTATGACATTCCTAGGGTAATATTTACAGATAATGGTCGACAATTCATAAGCAAAAACATTTTTGAATATTGTGACACATTCAAAATACAAATTAGATTCACTTCAGTGTCAAGGCCTCAGACAAACGGCCAAGTAGAATCCACAAACAAAACAATTATGTCTAGCATCAAGAAAAAGATTGAAGGAGCAAAGGGGACCTGGGATGAAGAGTTACCCGGCATTCTTTGGGCACTGAGAACTACGGTTAAGGATGCAACAGGACATACACCCTTCTCACTAGTGTATGTCTTTGAGGCTGTGCTATTAGTAGAAATAGGCATTCCCTCTACAAGGATTGTTTATTATTCCTATGAACAGAATGATGCAGAAAAGAGAGTCAACCTAGACTTACTTCCGGAGAAACGAGGAAATGCACTTCTGCATTCTTTAGCACAAAAGCAGAGAATGATTCGATAGTTTAACAGGATGGTCAAACCCAAACACTTGCAACTACATGATTATGTCGTCCAGAAAGTAGAAGCCACTGGCAAATCCACTGAGAAAGGAAAGCTTGGAGCTAACTGGGATGGGCCATTCAAAATTATCCGCATAATCAAACCCGACACTTATAAACTGGAAGATGCAAATCGGAAGATCCTTAAAAGACCCTGGAATGGGGATCACCTGAAGAAATACTACGTGTAAACAACCCCTTGCAAGGGGTCAATGGGAGAGCTATGATTCTATTATGTTGCTATAATGTATGTTACTGAACCTATCTTTATTGAGAACTATTGTTATTTGCTTTTGTTTTCCATGTTATGAACCTATCTTTATAACGAACCTTCGAAATTTGCTTTGAAGCTACGTTCCTTTTACATGCTATGGTACATTGTTGAACCTATGTTCATTTGTTCATGATTATGCCATCATAATGCTCTTAAATATGGAAAGGATTGCAAGGAGTTGTTCACAGCAGCCTTTTCACCCAAAGGAGGTCAGAGACTTCTATAAGTCTAAGAGACCAAGTTATTCAATGTCAAAAAGGAGGTCTGAGACTTTTATAAGTCTGACCCCCCTATGAGGCTTCTACAGAACCTACACTCTAAAGACTAAGTCACTTTATGTAAATTTGGAGGTCAGAGGCTTCTATAAGTCTGACCCCAATCTACACTCTAAAGACTAAGTTATTTTATGTAAATTTGGAGGTTAGACGCTTCTACAAGTCTAACCCCCCGGAAAGCTCCTAAGTTCTTTAGAGACTAAGTTTTTAGCGTCAATGTGGAATGGAGGTCAGAGACTTCTATAAGTCTGACCCCCCTATACAAGTCTTTTAGAGAACCTAAATTCTCTAGAGACTAAGTTATTAGCGTCAAAGTGGAATGAAGTTAAGAGACTTTCATAAGTCTGACCCCCCATATAAGTCTTTTAGAGAACCTAAGTTCTCTAGAGACTAAGTTGTTAACGTCAAAAAAGAGGTCAGAGATTTCTACAAGTTTTACATCCCATAAGAGGTCAGAGATTTCTACTAAGTTGTTAACATCCCATAAGAAACTAACAATGGAGATTTTATAATTAGGAGGTGTCCGTAACTTTTATAAGTCGGACTCTACAAACTAAATATTAAAAGCCATCAGTAGTGATGGAGATCCGGGACTTCTACAGGTCTAACCAAGAAAATTCTTCAACAGAAATCAACAAAGACGAAAATATTTATATACACACCAATGAAAGAGATACAAGATCTCCAAAATAATGTTTACAAAAATGGCACTTAGGCTAGTGTTTCACCAGTTTCTACAACTTTGAAGAATTAGCCTAAGAGAGAAACAAAAATTAATTGGCTTGCTCATGAGTGGTGGAGACAGTAGAGGGGGACCCCGGCTAAGGAGAGGAAGGTTTGGAGCGCAGCAACTCTTCAACGTCAAAAGTTAATGGCTCTTTGGCTTCAAGCTCTATGGCGAGGTCTGATATTGCTTCCTTCTCAATTATTAAATTACCGGATAGGTCGGAGCATCTTTGTTCAAGGGTAGAGAAAATAGACCTATCCAGGACCTGAGGAATAACCCAAATTTCAAAGCAAAGCACTGCCCAATCTCTCTTTAGAATCCGCTCCTCTAAATCAGGGCTAACTTGTTGCCTCCAAGCTTCAAGTTCTTTTGTATCCTAGTCTGCGTCGTTTAAAGACGCCGACTCCTCATCGAATACATGAGCCAAGGTCGACAACGCCTCTTTTCTCTTTATCTGGGCTAAAGACGCCAATTTGTCTATGTCAATTTCTAATTCCGCTGTCGCCAAACGATAAGCCTCGGCCTCGAGGAGCATACCATTGTTTATCATCTCGCCTGAAAGCTTCGCCATAAAAGGCCCACAATCCGCCGAGTTTAGCCAATCCTTAGCTATACGACCCCTTCTTTCTGATTTCAACTTGTAGTTTTTGGTGGCATCAGATACAAGCTCGACTTTCCTAATCAATTCTTCGAAGAAAGAGGATAAACCCTTACTCTGGGCCAAGGTCGAGTCCAAAGCCGCCGATACATCTGTTACCTATGTAGCAACTTTCAGAGCCAACATAGCTGAAGAGCCTAATTTGTTTACGGTCTTGAACCAAGTTCAGTAGCTGATGCTGATGCAAACACAACAACCCAGCAACAAACTGATCTGGCACTACTAATCAGAAGTTTCCCATCTGCTACAGATCTTGGTGAGAACAGAAGAAGGGGCAAGGTAGGCCACAATGATTTAGTGATAGGGCAAGAATCATTCCTGAGCAGCCTCAGCACTAGCAAAAGGGACCAAGACTCCAAAAGACAGAAAATACCAAATTTGAAAAAACAGGTAGTGATTTTCACCAAGACACCTGCACCTTTCCCTGGCGAAACAAGGGAGGCACAAAAGGAAGGTCTAGACAGGCTTGGATTAGGGTTACCTAAGTGGGCGGATCATCAAAACCCATTAGTTGGACCAGAGGAATAAGTTGGGATCAAAAACACCAGCAAAGGTACTAGGAACAGGACACCTGAGGAACCTACTGACCAGCTAACCTTGGTGAACCTCTTAAGCCTGGACTTGGACTCTTGGAACCCAACGAAGGCTGGCAACGTCATCTCTGCACATGGTCCTAGCCACCAAGGGCTAAGAACCATCCTATTCATCCACCTAGAAGCCTAGAAGACATGCAGTAGGGGGGCTGTGCAACAGAAATACAGAAAGGGTTCTGTTAGCCTGTTTAGCTGTTTGCCTTTGTTTTTTTTAAGTGTCACATGTTTAGGCACGTCAGTTTTAAAAGAGCAGTTGTTTGTTCTATTGTTTAGTAGCCTATATAAAGGGGCTCTTGCATTGTATTTGAAACAGAAGTTTTATTCAATAATCAGTCTACATTCATTGCTTAGTTTTGGCAAGTGTTTCAATTTCTGTTTCTTTGAGAGTTTTTGAGGCAAGTCTCAAGAAAGGATTCATCCTTCTCTAAGATCAAGAGATCTCTGTGAGAAGTGTGAGGGTTGAGCCTTTGCAATTCAGAGAGATTGTCTTAGGTTCCTCCCAAGGACAATCAGTCACCAAGACTGATTGGAACAAACCAAGAACACCTTTCTTGGTCCTAATTTTCTGTTTGTGAGTCTTAAGAGGCTTCCCTGTGTATTTGAAGATCATCATTTAGCCAAATTCCTCCCAAACTTGGTGCAACTTGGTATCAGAGCAAGGTTATCTTGCAATTCATCAACCAAGGAGGAAGAAATCTCGTGGCACACAGCAATTCAGAACCTCTGGTAAGGCATCTGTTCATCAGATTGTTTTCAACATTGTGCATTCAATTGTGGGAGAACCAGGTACTTCTCTATACTTTACAATCAAGGGATAATTTCATCTCTTGGGATATTGTCTTGTTTTCTTACAAACCTACTCTTATATATATATTGTTTGAAATACCAGACATACAGGGGTCAAGAAATCACTTCTTGGACTCAGAACAGTTTGTTGTTTCCTATTTTTGCAATTTCTGTTATTTGTATTGTATTCTTGTTTGTTTTTGTTGCCTTTACCATGAATGATAATATGAACCTGGAGGAGAAAATTGACTTCCTCACTAACATTGTTCAGCAAAGTGCCATCACTGTAGCCAATAACACTATACCCCAGGAAGACAGGTACAACCAACCACCCCAAGTAACCAGGCCCTTGGAGGACAGAACACTTAGGCTAGACCTACCAGAGTTTGATGGCCAGTCACCAAACCCTGAGGTGTACATGGATTGGGAATCCAATCTTGAAAGATACTTTGAGTTTAAGGACACCCCTCCAGACCAACAATTCAAGTTTGCAAAAATCAAACTAACTAAACTAGCTGTTGTTTGGTTAGAAGGAGTGCAAAAGCAAAGAAGGAGGGAGGATAGGGAAAGGATTAGCACTTGGGAAAAACTTATAAAAACACCTAAGGAGGAGATATGTGCCTAAGAGCTATAAGCAACAACTATACATGCAATGGGGTACACTAAGGCAAGACAATAGGTCTGTCTCTGAATATGTGCAAGAATGGGAAAGGTTGGCAGTTCTTTGTGAGTCTAATGAGACAGAGGAAATGAAAGTAGGGAAGTTTGTTGGAGGGCTAAGGGAAGACTTGAGGAAGAAACTGGAACTAACACCCAACCTGACCTATAGTCTGGCCTGTAACCAAGCCTTGACCCTAGATAAGTATGCAAAGAAGAAACCTAACACTGGTAGCACCTATAATAGGGCTTTTAGAAACCCTCCTTGAAAGACTGGATTAAACCCTCTACCTATGACTAATGCCCCTGCTAACCAGGACAAGAACACACCATTTAAACCCATACCAAGAGACAGAACACCCAGGGATCCTAAAGGAGTAGTGTGTTTCAAGTGCCATGGACATGGACATATCAAAAGTGAATGTCCTAATGCTAGGGCTTTTACAGTTCAAGAATGGAGTATAATTAGGGAGATGAGTAGACCTAAGTCCATGCTTGTTAATAGAAATGGCAAGGAAGAATTAGAGGGACCATGCACTAATGAGGATGACCCTGATGGAACCTACATGGTAGATGAGGAAGGAGAGGTAAAGCCTCTAAGGGATACTAACTCAGAAGAGGATAGGGAAGAAGTTTACCCTGAACCAGGCCATCATAACCTTCTGATTAGAAGGAATTTTCATGCAACCCTTAAGATCAAACCCAATGACCAGAGGAAAAATATTTTCCAGACCAAATGCAAGATCAAGGATAGGGTTTGTGACCTTATAATAGATGGGGGAAGTGAAGACAATTGTGTCAGTAAAGACCTAGTGCATACCCTGGGGTTGGAAACCAAGAATCACCCTCACCCCTATAAGCTAAAATGGCTAGACAACAAAGCCAGTGGGTTTGTAAAGAAAAGGTGTTTAGTTAGTTTTACTATAGGGTCCTACACAGACAAAGTTCTCTGTGATGTCCTAGATATGACAGCTTGCCATATTCTACTAGGCAGACCATGGCAGCATGACAAAAGGGCCATGCATAATGGGTATACCAATGTATATACAGTAAGGCATGAGGGAAGACTCAAAGACTTGATGCCACTACCACCCCATAGGACACTGCCACCACAGAACAATAAAACCAGTGTTGCACTGATAAGTAGGAAAGTGAGTGAGAAAATAATAAAGAGAGGAGAGAGAGCTTTCTTGATGTTTAACAAGGAAGTCATAGACCAGACCACCTCCCTAGACCCTAGGATGACTGAATTACTAAGAGACTATGCAGATGTGTTCCCAGAAGACTTACCTAAGGGACTACCACCTATTAGAGGTATAGAACACCAGATTGATCTAATACCTAGATCAGCTCTTCTTAACAGGCATGCATATAGGACTAACCCTGAAGAGACTAAGGAGTTGCAAAAACAAATTCAGGAACTAATGGATAGAGGCTATGTGAGGGAAAGTATGAGCCCTTGTGATATTCCCACACTCCTAGTGCCCAAGAAGGATGGGACTTGGAGAATGTGTGTGGATAACAGAAGCATGAACAATATCACCATTAAGTATAAATTTCCCATACCAAGAATTGATGACATGCTTGATGAACTAGCTGGCTCTCAATGGTTCAGTAAAATAGATCTCAGGAGTGGCTATCACCAGATTAGAATGAAGGAAGGTGATGAATGGAAAACAGCCTTCAAGACTAAATATGGACTTTATGAGTGGATGGTGATGCGCTTTGGTTTGACTGGGGCTCCTAACACCTTTATGAGATTAATGAATGAGGTTTTGAGACCATTTTTGGGGAAGTTTATAGTGGTGTACCTTGATGACATCTTGGTTTATAGCAAAACAGTTAAGGAGCACCTAGGTCACCTTAAACAATTGTTCACAGTGTTAAGGCAACAACAACTCTTTGGGAAGCTAGAAAATTATTCTTTCCTTTTACAAGTAGAGTAATTCCTTGGGTTCATAGTAAGCACACATGGTGTAAAGGCTGACCCAACTAAAGTAGAAGCCATTAGAAGCTGGCCTACACCAACTAGCATCACACAGGTCATATCTTTTCATGGATTGGCCTCATTCTACAGGAGGTTTATCAAAAATTTTAGTACAATCATGGCACCCATAACAGACTGTACCAAAGGAAGTGTTTTCAATTGGACTGAAAAGGCACAACCATTTGAGCATATTAAGAAGGCTATGTGCAACCCCCTATTCTGAAACTGCCTGATTTTAGTAAACCATTTGAGCTTGAATGTGATGCCAACAAATTTGGCATTGGGGCAGTTCTCATACAAGAAGGCAAACCAATAGCCTACTTTAGTGAAAAATTCAACAAGAGTAGGGTCAACTACTCCACTTATGACAAGGAACTATATGCTATTGTGAGGGCTTTAGAACATTGGGCACATTACCTCAAAGGACAACCATTTGTCCTTCACTCAGACCATGAATCCTTGAAGAACCTTAGTGGCCAAAGCAAACTCAGTGCCAAGCATACCAGATGGGTTGATTCATGCAAAGTTTCAACTTTGTGGTGAAGTATAAGACTGGTAAATCTAATGTTGTAGCTAATGCTTTAAGTAGAAAGACTCACCTGCTTGCCATCTTAGATGCCAAGGTATTAGGGTTTGAAATGCTGAAAGAACTGTATCCCAGAGACCCTGACTTCAGCACTCTTTACCAACAGTGTCAACAGCACCCACAAGGACCTTTCTACATACAACAAGGTTTCTTGTTTAAGGAAAACAGGTTGTGTATACCTCAGACCCCATTAAGGGTAGTGCTAGTCAAGGAGATACATGAAGGCACCTTGAGGGGACACTTTGGCATACAAAAGACTTTAGACATGCTAGCCAAACACTTTTATTGGCCAAAGATGTTGGGAACAGTTGGGAAATTGATTTTGAAGTGTGACGCATGCATCACGGCTAAAATCACTTTTCACAAGGGGGAGTATAAACCCTTGCCTATTGCACAAAAGCTATGGGAACATGTTAGCATGGATTTCATAGTTGTCCTCCCAAGAACACAAAGGGGAAAGGATGATGTGATGGTTGTGGTGGATAGGTTTTCCAAGATGGCTCATTTCATAGCCTGTAACAAGGTGGATGATGCTAAGCAGGTAGCCAAGCTATACTTTGCAGAAATTGTAAGGCTGCATGGGGTCCCTAAAACTATAGTATCAGACAGGGATAGTAGATTTCTAAGCTCATTTTGGAGCACCCTATGGAGACTGCTTGACACCAAACTGTTGTGTAGCACCTCTCATCACCCTCAAACAGATGGGCAAACAGAGGTTACTAACAAAACTTTAGGCTCAATTCTAAGGACATTAGTCAAAACGAACTTGAAGGATTAGGACCTTAAGCTGTGTCGTGCAGAGTTTGCCTACAATAGAAGTCCTAGTTGGGCTACTAAGCTTACCCCTTTTGAATGTGTCTATGGAATGAACCCTTTTGAGACAGCCCCTATTTTAACGGCTTAATTAATAGTAATTAATTAAATTAATTTGGGCATTATATTTTAAGTATATTATTATATTGGGATTCAAAATAATATTTTATTATTTAAGGATATCATTCGTATTATTTTGGGACAAAAAGTAAGTTATATGATGAAGATCGAGTAATTGAAAACAGATAAAAAAAATATGGTAATGTCATTAGATGACACGCGTGCAATGCTTGTGTCACATAGATGAGTGTTCAAGGACACTAATACTCTTCACCAACATCAGTAAAAAGAACTCCCATGTCATTCCATTATCAAAAAGAGAGTGCTATTTCATTTCATTATCAAAATAATATAATCACCATCTTCCTTATTTTATTATTTCAAAGTATACTTTCCTCTATATAATTGAGACTTCATTAAAATTGATAATTAGAGTATTAGTTTATGAATTGGTAATTAGTGGAATCATTTTCGTTTTCTTTGATTTCTAATTCATATAGTAGTATTTGATTAGTGGTTACAATTTGGGATTTTAATTCATGTTGAATATTGAGAGTAATGTTCATTTAATAGAACAAGATTATGTTCGTTTGTTCCTGTCTGATTTCGTGACAGTTACAGTTACTTTTAGGTTCTGGTTTCTTCATAAGATTTGTGGAGCTCGGAGTCGCGGTCGTATGGGCACTTGAATCGCCCCAAAATGAGTTCGTATGGGAGAGTTATGTTCAAAATAGTAAAATAGTACCAGGCTGTTACGAAAAATCAACAATCAGCTACTGTCTTACCATTTTCGTGGATTTTCTAATTGTTTCTGGGTTTTGGTGTCTTCATAATAATTGTAGAGCTCTGAGTTGCGATCGCATTGACACTTGAATCGCCTCTATACGAGTTCGTATGAGGAAGTTATGACCAAAATACTACTAGGTGTCTTGATATGGTACTAATACGGGATTTATAAATTTGGATCAAACCCTTTGCAATTTAATGGGTAATATTCTAATGTGGTTTTTAGGCTCATCTAAACTTTTTATTGAGTTTATTTGGGTCGAGACTCGAGAGTAAAGCTTTTTGAAAAGGACGTCATCCATGGTTGCTATTGAGGTAGAACTCTAATCAATGATCCTTTTTAAAGTATCTAAAAGGTGTGGTATAATTTGATATAAAAAGTCCCAATAATGAAGCTTTGATCAACTTATATCATAATGTTGTGATTTTGATTGCAATATTTGATTCATGTTATTCAAGTAAAACAATTTAAGTATATAATTGAGTTTAATTGTCCATTTTATCTGCAATTATGATTGGGATTATTGTGTTCTTTATAGAATTAAGATGAAGGTTTATGTTAGTTTGATTGTGTGTGAATATTGATTCGATGTAAATTGTTATAATTTTGTTTATATTGTATGCGCCATTGTAATGTTGCATTTATCTGAAGACAGTAACATGATAATAAAAAGGCTTGATAGTAAGGAAACGCCGAACCATGCTTCTGACATGTAAAAAACGTGGGATGTGTTTTCTGGCACGTAAAATACGGCGAACACAGTAAGGTTATTTAACCTGACCTGTGGCTCGAGCAACATCATACTGGAGGAGTGACGACTCCCACTAAGTTAGGGGTTTAGGTTTACCTCACCCTAACAGGCCCTTATATATATCAAACAAAGATCATATGTGCTGCATTCATTAAATAAATTTTTGGATTCCACGCCCTAATGCTCAAGCAGAAGTGTTAGTAAATCACGCCCTGGTACTCAAGCAGAAGGACCAGAAATTATATATAATTTAACATAAAAATGAATCTCTTATATTACATAAAACACCTTGCATATTTTGATTTAATGTACTTATTTTTGCATATTAATTATTGAAATGCACGTATTTCTATACTTGTAAAATTGTTGGCAAGTTTCTATACTCTACTTAATAGTTGACCTGATTCCCATCGTCTGTCCTTATTTATGTGAAGTCCTAAGTGCTTTGTGGAGTCCCTTTTGGGTGCTATAAAGTTTTCATTGATTGGTGTATTACTCAGCCGTGGTTGCTAATACTACACAAGTTTTGTTGTCACTCTAAATAATTGTCCCTTAAGGGATAGTGCATTTACGAGTATCGCAGGTGTTAGTTGGATATCAGAGTAGCGCAACGAAGCATGGTCGAAGCTTCTCTTATACGAGATGAATCGTGTTTTTGATTTTCATTAACAATAATTGTATTTAAGAAATTTATTTGTAAGTTATTTGATAAAGGACATTTGTGTAAATTTTAATAAAAATATTTAATTTATAAAAAATTAAAACCGAGTAATTGCTCAAAAGTTTTCCATTGTGTCAGAAAAAGTATTTTATTAATGATAATTAAGTTTCGGACTGTTACACCTTTGCTTCCTATCTCACTTGTAAATTTGCCTATGCAGGTGGACTCAAACAAAGACTCCAGGACTCATGCTAAAACCATGTTGAAAATCCACCAGCAAGCACAGGACAACATCAACAAAGCCACTGCCAAATACCAGTAGAAAGCAAACAAATCCAGCAACTCAACCAGGACCTACAATGTTGGTGATTGGGTGTGGATTCATCTAAGGAAGGAGAGATTTCCTGAACTCGGGAAGAATAAACTCATGCCAAGGGCTGATGGACCCTTCCAAATCAGTGACAAGTATGGGGACAATGCATACAAGGTGGACTTCCCAGACACTTATGGAGTATCCCTTATATTCAATATTGGGGACCTAAGGCCCTACTATGATGACAAGGAATTGGGGACAATTCTACCTGAAGAAGGAGGGAATGAACCAAGTTCAGAAGTTGATGCTGATGCAAACACAACAACCCAGCAACAAACTGATCTGGCACTACTAATCAAAAGTTTCCCATCTGCCCCAGATCTTGGTGAGAACATAAGAAGGGGCAAGGTAGCCCACAATGATTCAGTGATAGGGCAAGAATCATTCCTGAGCAGCCTCAGCACTAGCAAAAGGAACCAAGACTCCAAAAGACAGAAAATACCAAATCTGAAAAAACAGGCAGTGATTTTCACCAAGACACCTGCACCTTTCCCTGGGGAAACAAGGGAGGCACAAAAGGAAGGTCTAGACAGGCTTGGATTAGGGTTAACTAAGTGGGGGGGATCATCAAAACCCATTATTTGGACCAGAGGAACAAGCTGGGATCAAAAACACCAGCAAAGGTATTGGGAACAGGACACCTGAGGAACCTGCTGACCAGCTGACCTTGGTGAACCTCTTGAGCCTGGACCTGGACTCTTGGAACCCAACGAAGGCTGGCAACGTCATCTTTGCACATGGTCCTAGCCACCAAGGCCTAAGAACCTTCCTATTCATCCACGTAGAAGCCTAGAAGACATGCTGTAGGGGGGCTGTGCAACAGAAATACAAAAAGGGTTCTATTAGCCTGTTTAGCTGTTTGCCTTTGTTTTTTTTAAGTGTCACATGTTTAGGCACGTGGTTTTTAAAAGAGCAGTTGTTTGTTCTATTATTTAGTAGCCTATATAAAGGGGCTCTTGCATTGTATTTGAAACATAAGTTTTATTCAATAATCAGGCTACATTCATTGCTTAGTTTTGGCAAGTGTTTCAATTTCTGTTTCTTTGAGAGTTTGTGAGGCAAGTCTCAAGAAAGGATTCATCCTTCTCCAAGATCAGGAGATCTCTGTGAGAAGTGTGAGGGTTGAGCCTTTGCAATTCAGAGATATTGTCTTAGGTTCCACTCAAGGACAATCAGTCACCAAGACTGATTAGAACAAACCAAGAACACCTTTCTTGGTCTTGATTTTCTGTTTGTGAGTCTTAAGAGGCTTCCCTGTGTATTTGAATATCATCCATTAGCCAAATTCCTCCCAAACTTGGTGCAGGTCTCCCCTAAAATATCTTTCAGCCGAATCCTCCACTGCTCCGCCAAGTCTAACTGCTCGGTTGCCTTGCATTTCTCCCATTTGGCCGAAAGCTTAAGCAATTGACATGCTTGCTCCGCCATCTTTTCGTTTTGCTCATCTTTCTGGGAGATCAATGTCCGGATTGTTTCTTGATCAACCTCGTTTTGCTGGATCTTAGAGGTCTCGAAGATCATTCTTATCAATCTTTGTGAAGAAAGATTGTGAAAATGATACTCCACTTAAATAAAAACAGAAAACGTGGTTCTACCTACCTCAGCCATTGTATATTCAGCTCTCTACATCCTTTCAGCCGAGCTCGTGGAATATAAAAAATCCATGTCATCTTGATTAATCAGGCAACGACTCGCCCTGTTGAACCGTCCAACCAGCTTAGAAGAACTCAGGTTTACAAACGGAACATTTGGCTTATGTGCCTTGATGTTCCTGGAGTAAACATCCTCTTCTTCCTCTAAAATCTACTACCTTTTGCCCTTGGAAGTCGTCTTCAGAGAACAACCCAGTGTGTTAGCGACGGGCTCCTTTATTATTATTCTCGAAAACATAGTCCTCAGGGGGACTGCTTCAAAACTTTGTTCGATGGACTCCGAAGAGGCATCATCATCATCTTTTACCACAACCGGATTATCCAGTTTGGGCTTAGTAACTTTGACCTTGGCCTTTGAAGAGGCCCTCTTCCTTTTCTTCCTCGTCGGCGCCTCCCTCTTAGCCAGCTCCTCCAGAGGAAGGATCTCCTTCTGATTCTCAAGAAGAACCCGAGCCTCCTCATGGCTGGGTGCATCCTTCACCCCATCCATAATAGTGGTCGAGTTCTAAAAGAAAAAGATCTATTAGCCAAATTGTGAGGGTGAACAAAATAGATTAAAGTTAGCAACTCATGTTGGGAGGGCGAGGGACTGACGGTTGAGGGTCAGCCGCTCTCAGAGCTTCGACAAAGGCATTCATTGTATTAAATTTCACCATTAATGCCTTGTATTTGATTCTCACTTCAATTCTAGCAACTCCTGCATAAAGAGATAAGAATATTATTCATACAAAGACGAGGAAAATGAAGATTCGAGATACATACTCTTATTTATCTTCAGACTAATATCGTATGCAGACAAGAGGAGTTCTTTTTTCAAGTCCTCAAACTTGGGTATCCAATTCCTCTGTACAAATATGGGTTTCCAGTCCAATTCCACGGTCATGGTGGCATATCGTACAATGATTGCCTCCTCGTGGTTGCAGAGGGGAGCACTATTATTGAAATCCTCTAACTTAGGATCTATGTCAAACTGGTCTTAATATCCCAACCATGCCTATAGTACAAATACCCGAATCTTGTTCTAAAATACTTATTGTTGTCGAATAATTCACCTACAAGTTTTAAACCTCTACGGTGCGACAAAGTCACTCATCCAGCCCCATTCGTCTTAGAGTTGCACAACCTAGCTCGCAAGATATGACGAAAAGTCGTCATACAGGGATCTACCCTTAACCCCTTGCTTACTAGAATAAAGGTCGTAATACATCCCCAAGCGTTAGGGTAAAGTTCGACAACCGTTATATTCAGCAACTCCAAAACTGCCTTGGAAAGGTTGTAGCGGAAACCTTAAGCCCAACTCAAATGATTTATCGTATACCGCTATACACCTACCAGGAGGGTAATGAACCTTGTCATATAACGCGGACTTGACTACATCATATTCGTCAATCAAGGCCCATCTCCAGGCCATGCTACGCATATCGCTATCTAAAAGGTCCATGGTCTTCTTGTCAATAAAGTAATTAAGCGGCTGAGACAGCCCCTATTTTAGCGCACTACTACATAATTGGTTTTAGGTAACACTCTTATAGTGTAACCTAAAGTGCTAAAAGTGTTACTATAGACCTAAGGTAACACATTTTGGGGTGCTACATCTGGCGGTGTTACTTATTCTCTTAGGTAACACTTTTACATGCATATGGTAACACTTATAAAAGTGTTATATTAAATAACTTTAGGTAACACTTTTTTTACATATGTATCATTTTCATAGTGTTACTTATAATTTCTTTTGTAACACTTTTTTCTAATTAGGTATCACTTTTTCACCCCATCAATTAAGTTATTGTAACACTTTTCAATAATGTATCACTTTGAACTACTTTATGTAACACTTTGCTGAGGATTAGGTAACATATTTTTCATTTTAGGTAACACTTTTTCAAATCAATTAAACTAATGTAACACTTTAAAAAAACTAAAATTTTGCAATTAATTGCTGCTTGTAGGAATCGAGCACGCAGTCTGTATGCCCCAGTGCCTCTGAAATTGATTTGCATCCACTGCCAACTGAGATGCATGATATTAGTGATTTGTTATGAAATCAAATGGATATATTCCCGTTTGCAAATAACTATAAACACATACCACAGTATATAATCTTAATCTACATCATTCAAAGTTAACTTGGATAATTAATTAATAATTTTAAATTTTGAAAAATTAATTTGCCATAGCTTAAATAATATAATATATTAAAAAATAGTTTGGGACTGATATCAATATTTTAAAAATATTATATTAACTAAAATTCAAAATTTATTTTGCCATTTTATTTCAAAAATAAAAAATATAATAAATAAGTAAAATAGTGTTACAAATGGGTTAGTAATGTAAAAAGTGTTACATATTAATTATTGTTACCAATTTTTAAAGTGTTACATATTAGTGTTACCAATTCTTAAAGTGTTACATATAAGTGTGCCCAATTATTAAAGTATTACTTACAAGTGTTACCAATTTATAAAGTGTTACATGTTAGTGTTACCAATTTTTAAAGTGTTACATATAAGTGTTACCAATTATTAAAGTGTTACATACAAGTGTTACCAATTTTAAAGTGTTACATATTAGTGTTACCACATTTGAAAGTGTTACATATAAGTGTTACTAATTTTAAAAGTGTTACATGATTATGTTACTTAAAGATAAAGTGTTACAAAAGTGTTACATAATATTCTTAAGAAGTTGGATATCAAAATGTGTTACAATTATGTGTTACATAAAGTCATTTTTGTACTAGTGGCGGCTTATTTAATAGTAATTAATTAAGTTAATTTGGGTATTAAATTTTAAGTATGTTATTTTATTGAGAATCAAAATAGTATTTTATTATTTATGGATATCAATCGTATTAATTTTGGTGACAAAATAAATTATACGACGAAAGATGTATATATATTATCCACCTCATACTTTTGGTAAGTATGAGTAGGAAGTTAAGTCACCCATAATCAGCCATGTAAACCTATGACTCATCTAGTATTTCATGAGTACCTCAATTCTTAAAGCTAAACATAAGTGTAAAGTTTATAGCAATATTCCACCTCAATTCATGAATTAATAAGCCAAATTCTGAAATTAATGATTGTATAGTTCAATTGGAAATTAAGGTTTGAAATTGAAGAGTGTTAGAGTTAGGGTTCACTTTGATTTGGGGTTTTTTGATGTGAAGTTCATTAGAAGCTTATCAAGAGTATTAAAGGGTTGATTGAAAATTTAATTAAGGTTTATATAGATCCAAGATGAAAGCTATCAAGTGAAGGAGGTTGCTCATCCATGTTTTTTGAAATTCTTCATTTGTATTTCAATGGTGGTTTTTCAATGAAAATTCAAATTCTGTCTTTTCTATTAATTTCTAAATTCGAACCTCTTTTTTCTTTTTCTGGGTTCTCAAGTCTTCTTAAGAATTGTAGAGCTCCGAGCCATGGTCGCATGGGCACTTGAATCGCCCCAAAATGAGTCTGTATGGGAGAGTTATGTTCAAAATAGTGAAATAGTACCAGACTGTTACGAAAATCAACAATAAGCTTCTATTTTACCATTTTCGTGGCTTTTTTGATTGATTTTGGGTTTGGGTGTCTTCATAAGAATTGTAAAGCTCGGAGTCACGATCGTGTAGACCCTTGAATCGCCTCTATATGAGTTTGTATGAAGAAGTATGAAGAAGTTATGACCAAAATACCATCAGGTGTCCTGATATGGTACTGATACGAGAATTTTAAAGTAGGATTTGATGTTTAAGGTTATTTATTGGGTAATTGAAATCAAATTATGGTTATTATTCTTTCTTTATTGATTGGAATTATTAAGTTATAGTTCTTATATGATTAATAAGGGTGTTTGGTTCAAGTATAAATTGGGAACATAAGTATCAATTGATTTGATAAGATGATATTATTTGGGTGTAATATCAAATGGGTATGGCATAAGTTGGGTATTTGGGATTTATGATTGGTGTAAAATTGGTTTAAACTACATTGATAGTAACTCAAGCTTTTACATGTTGATGGTTGATGACGAATTATTGGTATTTTAGTTATTCATTGCTATTCATTGTGTAGAAAGGTAATCCTACAAACACTATTATCTTTTAAAGTTAATTTTAAGTATTTCAAAGTTCAAGTTATGTTTTATAAGGTGTGATATTACTGCTATTTATATTTGAGCAAAATCGTATATTTGTGGTGTTCAGAACTTTGGAATTTGACCTTGCTTTTAATCCTTGATCAAAATTATGTTTTGTATGTTCATAGCTTTATAAATATGAGCTTTTAAATATTGTAATATGAAAATGAATTATGATTATTGATTTTAAAGAAAATCAAGTGATTTATTGATTAGTTTTATATTGAAATGTTCGACATTGAAACATGTTCATTTTTGGGAATTGGCAACGGATATTTATTTCCGGATTTTTACGAAATCCTATAGCTTGATAATCGGTAATGGTTATTCGGATCAGTCTCAAGCCCCCGATCTCGTTTCGTTCTTGCAAGAACCGTATTTCGGTGATGACGATCACCCATATTCTCAGGATTTTGATCAAGCCTACTTCCTGACGGTCCATATATTCCCACGTTTTAAAGTATTGTTACGCTATTGTTTAAATGTGAGTTTTGAATAAATACGTTTGGTATAAAAAGTTTTATTTGTTTCGCAAATGATTTCGTATGTTTCATTTGCTGTATTTTGATTTCGCTATTGACTTATAAAGTAATAGCCGTATTTGATTTTCGCTATTAACTTGTAAAGTTATAGCCGTGTTTTGATTCGCTATGAACCAAAGGTTCTTAGCCGCATATATATCGATATCAAACGGTCTTATAAAAGAGTTTGGATTTTTTTATAAAAAATTAATATTTCATAAGGAGATACCAAATGAGCAAAAGACTGAATCGGAGATGTTTGTGAATGAATTGTATATAAATGTAATAGTTTGTTGGATTACTCAACAATTCAATTGTTTACAGTCTTTGATGGAACCTATCCCTTACGGGGGGTAGATCCATTTTCAGATTAGCTCTGCTGTGGAGACAATAATTCTGTTATGTGTTAAGTGCGCGGCGAGGACTTTTTTTTGAAAGTCATAATGTAAATTAGATATTTGTATATTAAATTGTAATATTTTATAACGTTTTGTAAATAATATTCACTTATTTAAATGTAAAAAGTTTTAAATACTCTGATATTAGTTTATCGTGGCTATCAAGCCACGGGTCGAATTCAGCCCAGACTTTTATAAGTCTTCCGCTGTGCTTTGTAGACAGTATTATAATATTGTTTACACCGGTTCGGGCTGTTTCAACGGCCCTCCTTGTGGAATGTAGAACGGATGAGGAATTTTCTGTGTAGGATCCCGGCTAGGAGAACATTCTCTTTTCGCCATCTTCTCCATATCTACATGAACCATCTCCAAAAGTTTAGGTTCAATACTCAAGTATCCGGGAGCAAACGCTAAAGACACTTTCTAAGGGTAAGGTAATATGGTCTCCGGTGGGTAAAAGGGAAAGGTATTATTAGACTCATCATCACTTGGAATTGGTTCATAATGCGGAGTCACTTGGCAACTGGGACTACCATCATCCGACTCATTTGAACCAACTTTTGTCCTTGTACTTTGGAATTCCGAGTCCTTATTTAAGTTAAGTTGACGCATTTCTCTACATAAGTCTTCTAAGTATAGGGTCTCCATTTCGCAAACAACAAATTATGAACAAAAATACAAATAAAAGATCAAATGCAATATACTCAAGAACAGGTTGAATATCTTCAAGAACACTTTGAAGATCTATGAGTATTATTTGAAGTTTTGAAGATTTAATTGAATTTTAATGGATTATTCAATGAAAAATCAAGAAATTTATGAGAAAAATGCATATTAGGGCATACCTGGTTTGAAAATAAATACCCAAGTATGATGTGAGAAAATCACCAATTGTCAGAGCTTCTCTCACTAGAATTTGGTTTGAAATGCTTTGAAAATTCTCTCTCTAGAAAAAGTTTTGGAACAGTTCTCAGATGATTGGGTATGTGAGTATTTATTACCAAATTTAATGCGTTTTGAAATTACTATTCACACACTAGTGAAAACACAACTCCAAACAATGCCAATTGGTCCGAGACTTCTAAAAGTTGGACCCCCTTTTTGCCCTACAGAGTGTTAGGGCCAAATTTTTCTAAGTTTACCCATGTATTCTCTAAAAGGTTCGAGACGTCTAAAAGTTGGACCCCCCCCCCTTTTTTGCCCTACAGAGTGTTGGGCCAAATTTGTCCAAGTACACCTATGTATACTCTAAGAGGTCCGAGACTTCTAAAAGTCGGACTCCCCCCGCCCTTTTTGCCCTATAGAGCGTTGGGGCAAAATTGTTTAAGTATACCAATGTATACACTAAAAGGTTCGATACTTCTAAAAGTCGTACCCCCCTTTTTTTCCCTTTAAAGTGTTGAGGCCAAATCAGGCTAAGTATACCTATGTATACTCCAGAAGGTCCGAGACTTCTATAAGTCGGCCCCTTATTGGCCCTACAGAGTGTTGAAGCCAAATTAAGCTAAGTATACCTAAGTATACTCTATATGGTCCAATATTTCCACAAGTCGGACCCCCCTTTTTGACCCTACAAAGTGGTGGGGCCAAATCAGGCTAAGTATACCTAAGTATACTCTATAAAGTCCGAGACATCTCTAAGTCAGACCCCTTATTGGTCCTACAGAGTGTTGGGGCCAAATCAAGCTAAGTATACCTAAGTATACTCTATATGGTCCGAATCTTCTATAAGTCGGACCCCCTATTGGCCCTACAGAGTGTTAAGGCCAACTCAAGCTAAGTATTCCTAAGTATACTCTATATGGTCCGAGACTTTCACAAGTCAGACCCCCCTTTTTTGACCCTACAAAGTGTTGGGGCCAAATCAGGCTAAGTATACTCAAATGTACTCTATAAGGTCCGAGACTTCTATAAGTCAAACCCCCTATTGGCCCTACAGAATGTTGGGGCCAATCAAGCTAAGTATACCTAAGTATACTCTATATGGTCCGACACTTCCATAAGTTGGACCCCCCTTTTTTGACCCTACAAAGTGTTGGGGCCAAATTAGGTATACCCAAAAATACTCTATAAGGTCCGAGACTTCTATAAGTCGGACCCCCTTATTGACCCCCAGAAAGTGTTGGAAAGTGTTGGGGTCAAAACTTTGCCAAGTGTACTTATATATACTTGACAAAATCTGAAACGTCCTTGATTCGGACCCCTTGAGGATCTTAAGGAGTATGAAGGTCAGATTTCTGTTGAACATGAGAAGGTCTCCAAAAATCTGAGACATCAGAAAGTCCGAGACTTAAAAAAACCGAGACATAAAGAAGATTGATCGCCACATTAGCATCATTGAAATTGTTTGTTCCGCATATAAACTAAGATCAAGCTCCTCGGTGAGGATTCTTCTCTTATTCTATATGCGTGGGGCCAATATTGATGATCATAAATCCCCTCTATTTGAAATACCTAGAATGTCCTTAGTCAACGGGTCAAATGTCAAATATACGAGTCAACGTCTACATTATCAAGCTGCCAATCTGGAAGGATAACTATACAACAATTTATCAATTTTCTCCCATCAGAAGACACTTCCATCTATAACCGCCCACTCTCCCGGAAAAACTGCCTCCACTATGTTACGTCCATCTTTTCAAAAAGAGATGGTCCAGAAACAACCACCTTCCAGTTACAACTCCCAAATACGCTTCACATAAATACCATACAAGACCACTGTAAACAGGTTATGCAATTCTATCCTGACTTAAGCATCAGAGGGCTTTTCTGGGACTCCAGCCCGAGGTTTAATCTTTCTTTGTGGTTGCAGGTACACCACTCGCGGCGGTCAGGTCACCTCACTCCCTTAAATTCAAAGATACTTCCTTCTTAAAGTCCACTTCATAAATTTGATCGTTTGTTAGCAAAAACATTATCTATTATTTTGAAAGAAAATCCATAAAATAAACTTATAATCTATAATTTTTTCAGTAAGTGATTCAAATAAAAAACTATGGGTTTTTCCTTTTAAAAATCATGGGCCATATAAGAACATGGGCACTATAAAGGTGAATGCGTGTCCCATATTATTTACTTTAAATTGTGAAGTTTATCGCTTCGATATTTTTTCATTCTGAATTTATAGTGGTAAATATCGATCATTCTACAAGTTCATAAAAAATAATTCAAGCCCAAAATTTAATTTTAGAGTTTTAAAATTATAAATAATTAATGTAATGCAATGTAATTTGCTCTCACATGAGGGATGAAAGTTCGGTCTACGGTTTGGACTTTCATCGAAACCAAATCGAACCATATTTTATTCGGTCTCCATATTTTCAGACCAAATCAAACCAAATTAGTTTCTAGACCGAACCAAATCGAACCGCATTTTTTATTTGTAGACCAAACCAAACCGCCCAGACCAAATTTCCTTGGCCGAATTTTTCTTTTTGGGCTGAATAACAATTTAAACTACAATAATTACAATAATTAAGATAATAGCAAATCATACAAGATTAATAATAACAAACATAATGTCTTACAAAGTCATTCAAAATAACAAATCTTGCAAAATACTAAACAAGTGTGGGAGTGGGACGGCGGTAGTACATGTATTATCAAGGGTTAGACTTTTCAATTTTTTTGGTTTAGAATGTATTGGGCTTGGGCTAATACAATAATGTTAGTGGGCTATATGTAATTTCTTAAATATTTCGGTTTGCGGTCTAGAAATTCGGTTTGCGGTTTTTGAAAATTCCAAACCTTAATATTTCGGTTTTTCAATTTTCAAACCTAATCCAAACCAAATTTAATAAACACCAAACCATATTTGTTATTCGGTTTGGTCTAGTTCGGTTTGCGGTTTTAATCCGAATAAGTTTCACCCTACATCAAATATTAATTTCTCTATATTTATTTTGTTTACCAAATATCAAATAATTTAAACAAATTTTATTTATATTTAAGAGTTTAATTATATATTTTTTTATTATTCGTATTTGGCAAGGAATTTAAGCTAGTTTAAAGTAAAACGCTACATCATATAGCGGTTTTGTTCAGGAGATTTAAAAAAACAAAGGTTTTCCCACGTGGACCGTTTATTCATAAGTTGGAAAATATTTTTAAATTAGCATTATTTATGAAAAAGATTCGTAAAACCTTAGAGCACTGTTAACAATGACTCTTTCTAAAGGTCATGAGGAAAAACTTTAGAATTGTCTTGTTAACGATGACCCAAAATAGGTTGCTTGACCAAAAAAGCTCTTGAAACGGTCATACAATGACCCAGCACAACGAAGCTTCACTGTGCATTTTTTTCAACACTTTTGCCACGTGTCGCAATCTGATTGGGCACTTCAAATGGGGAGAAAGTGATCTGACGCATGCGTACTGCTCCCATATTTCAATTGGTCCACTCGTTTATTTGTGATTGGCTCATAAAATATAGCCGTTTATTTTTTTAAACGGCAATTTTCTCAATTAAATTATTTTTAAAATAAAAAATAAAAATTACTAACGGTCATATTTTTTCGAGATCTATAAAATGAGACCAATATTGATATTTTTCATACATTTTCAGAAATTCTTATTTTTAATTAATTGCTATTTCTACCTCTTTTTTTTTGTTAAGAAAATTCAAAAAAATTCTCTAATTATAAAAAAATTATGGACTCAAATAATCCAAATTATGGAAGAAATCCAAGTCAAAAAAAATCAAGAAAAAGAAATACTAGCAATCAAAATCATCAATTCCATTATCAAAATCCCCCTTTTAATCCTCCATATCCACAAAATACTCCAAATTTTTATGTTCCTCAAAATATCTAAACTTCATCCTATAATATTCCTCCAAATACTCTAAATTCTCAAACAATCTATCACAACCCTTATCAATCTCATGAAAATAACTCTAATTTTAATATAAATTCAACTCCGATAAGACCGGGTGAAAATTTAGACACAAATGAGGTTGAGTTTGATGAAAATGATGAAAATGATAAAAATGATCAAGATGATCAAGATGGAGGTTATTCTGATCCTCTTAACAACGAAAAAGATGATGTTAGTTTCCACCCTGAACCATCATTTCAAGATCTACTAGCACAATTTTGTCAACTACCGAGCTTCAATCAACTACTTCAACCTTCACAACATCACCCTGAATCAATTCCTATAGCTCCAAAGAAAGCTTGGGAATTGATTGAAGATATTGCTCTCATATCCGCAGTCATGAACACAAGTACAAATCCGATTGTGGGCACCAACCAAAAAATAAGAGTTATGTGGGGAACAGTTAAGAAAGCTTATGAAGAAGCGAGAATGCAACAAACATATCCAATTCCGCCAAGAACCGTCGACATGCTTAAAAGTCGTTGGGGTAAAGTTGCACCGGCATGTTTGAAGTGGGTTGGAAGTTATGACGAGGCTCTTAGGAGGAAGAAGAGTGGCTCAAGAGACGCCGATGTGGTTAAGGAAGCGCATTTGATCCATCAAAGAAAACATGGGAACTTCAATTTGATTGAGCAATGGAAAATGTTAAAGAAGTTTAGAAAGTGGAAGCAAGTGGAAAAAAGCATCGAAGATAATCCACGCGGTCGTCAACCAACTAATGGTGTGAGTAGTGACAGTAGTGGGAAAGATCAAGGACCGAGGATGATGCTCATGATCCGGATACACCAACAAGTGAACCTCATGGAGGTTCATCTACTCGTCCCGAGGGTGTGAAGAAGGCTAAGGCGCGAATGACTGGGAAAATGGTTGCAGATCAATCACTTGAAGGTTGCAGATCAATCACTTGAAGCTTTGAGTAGATTTGGAGAGAGTTTTCGACTTAATGTAGAAGCAATCAAGGAGAAGACGGAACTTCAAAAACAAAAAGAAGCTCGAAAACAAAAACAACTTCAGATGGAAGAATATCGGATGAATTGGGATATCTATCAAACATTAAGCAAAAAGGAAACTCTTCAGCCATGGGAAATTGATATGATGGGTCAACTTGAACAATACTTTCAGAATTACAATCGTCAATAGTTTTTATTGAATTTAATGAATAAGTAGGGATATCTATCTATATGTACTTTGTAATTTTTATTTAAATTTAATGAATTTCGCTTAATTTAACGAATAAGTAGGGATGTCTACAAATAAAAAAAATCAACTTTAAATTTATATTTATTACAAAATATTAGATTTATTAAAAAATATTAATTAAATTAAGAAGTAAATATATTCTAAATAAATAAAAAATTATAGGAAAAATTACCTAGAATAATCCAAACTATTCATGATTTTCCTACAATAATCCCATCTATTGATTAACCATGAATAATCCCAACTTTAAGGGGTATTTTCCTAGAGTAAGCTTGGGTAACCCGATGACCTGCTATAGTAGGTAATTCACCAAAAAAATAAATTAAATATTAATTTATAATTAGAAAATATTTTTGAAAATTTACATAAAAAATTCTAAATAATAAAAAAAATCATAAATTTTTTATGAACATTTTTTAAACATTTTTTTGACATTTTTTTAAAATTTATCTTTTTTTTAAAAAATAAAACTTACTATAGCAAGTCATCCGGTCACCGGGTTTACTCTAGGAAAATGCCCCACAAAGTTGGGATTATTCATGGTTAATCAATAGTTGGGATTATTGTAGGAAAATCGCAAATAGTTTGGATTATTCTAGGTAATTTTTCCAAAATTATATTAAGCTTGTACATAAAATTGTTCTTATAAATAAAATAAAAATAAATATTAGATAAATTAAGGGAAAGAAAATATGGTGGAAGAGAAAATGATGATTGATGAGTTGATGACCTTTTTAAAAAGATTATTATTAATAAGATTAGATTGAAAGATAAACTCTTACGAGAGATAAAAGTCATAAAATTGTGGGATGACCTTTTAATAAGGTCATTGGTAACTGGTAAGGATGCTCTTAACAAAACCAAGGCTTATCCAACCCTCCCATCTATGCAACCCTCAGGCCTCAACAATGGTGAACATCTTGTCATCCAACTTCATCTCCTTCAATACTTCAATCCATCCTTCTTTCCAATTCCTCTCTCCTCCGTTAAGACCACTTAATTCCGTCATTGTATCGGCGGTAATATCACCGGAGCGAAAATCTCGGCGGCGACGACAGCCGAAGGGGGAGAACACTTCGGCAGTTTCATCTGCGACAGAGAAAGGGTTGAGGCTTGTATTCATGGAGGAATTGATGATTAGGGCTACAAAACGAGATGCAATTGGAGTTTCAGATGTTATTTATGATATGATTGTTGCTGGTCTTACTCCTGGTCCGAGGTCTTACCACGGATTAGTTGTTGCTCATGTTCTTAATTCTGATGTTGAAGGCGCTGTATGTATATTTCTATTATTTCTCTTCTGCTTAGAGCATTAATATTAGTAATGGTAATGAAAAAAACCAGTAGGAAATAAGCTTGTGTTCATGGAAGCTTTATGATATACTTCCTCTGGTTTTAATACTTGCTACACTTCTAGTTTTTACACTATCCAATGCACAATTTTAATCTTTAATTTCTTTAAAATTCATATAATAAAAATTTCAAAAAAGTTAATATGATGAAATTATGCATTAAGACAAATCAAATAAGATACTACTTAACTATGTTTTACATTGTACACTAGAAATATATACCAAATAAGACCAGTCAATCACCAGTAGTTGCTATTGGAATTGTAGCAACTAAGAGGAAGTATGTTGTATAACCAATTACGACGAGTTATTAGTGCGAGAAATTCCACCCCTTCCCACTTCAAATTACAATCAAAATATTGTCTATATGGGTATTTGTTTTATAAATTATTATAAATTTCTGTTTAAGTCACAATGTTCGTTTTACATGAATCTTAATTTCAATTCTGGCCCTGATCCTACTTATTCTTGTTGCTAATTATTATACTTAAATGAGGCTTGATGAGATTTGAACTATGATCTCTTCTCATATTGCTTTTGATATCATGTTAAGGAACCAACTGAATTATAAGCTTTAAGCTTATGATTAAAGTTCCTATATGTTGTGTTGTTAATCAAGAAATTGGTAGAACTAAGCAAATTTAGCAAAAATAAGGTGAAGAAAAAGAAAAAGTGAAGTAGAAAATTAAGGTTTTGTAAAGAAAAATCAATGTGCATTATTTATGTAGTTTTTATTAGTTAATATTTGGGAAAATTACTTTTAGAACTCCCAACTTTTCGCGGTCTAAATATAAAACTCAACTATTGATTATTATTCAAAATTCCCAACTTTAGGCCCATTTTAATTTTAAAGCACTGATACAATTTCATAACCTATTTAATCGGTTACCATTTTGTTAAAATGGGAGGGTACGTGAAGGGTCGTGTAAGGTCAAAGGGGTGAAGTGATTAATAAATATAATTGGGTTCCACTACTTCTCTACTAAAACCAATTTATCCAGTTATAAGTTATCTTGGACTTTAAATTTAAAATGGGCCTAAAGTTGGGAGTTTTAAATATTAATCAATTGTTGGGAGTTTTATAATTAAACTGAGTATAGTTTGGAGTTTTTAATGTTATTTTCCCTTAATATTTTTGTTTACTCTATATTTTAGTTTGTTAATATTGAAGTTCATTTGGATTGGAGAAAATGGGAAAAGGAAGGGAGGCAAAGGAAATGGAAGATGATGTTTCTTTTATTTGAATAGAAATTGAAGGGACGTGGAAGGATGAAAAAGTGTTCATGTTTTGTGAGAAAAAAAATCTCTAGATTGTTCAACAATGGCATGTGAAAGAAAACTCATCACTTTTACCTTTCCTCTCTTTCCATCTCTTCCCCTCCATTTTAGAAAATGTATTTCGTTGATTAAAAGTCATATGCATCTACAATGGGCAATAAGAAAAGCGAAGCAAACAAAATTCTTCTTAAAAATAGTTTACAAAAAGTATCCTTCAAAGTACTATGATAATAATAATCTTAATGAGCAACATTTTCCTTTATTTTGTTGAAACTCATTACATTTAAATATATGGTATATGTATCCTAAAATATATGTTGTTCCTTTTAAGAATAAGGTCTTCAAACATATCTGTGACAGTCCCTACCCTTTAGATTTTGTGAACACTGCAAAACAGAATGTATTCTCCAAGTATTGCAAAAGAAAGAACAAAGTAATGGCAAAGCTTCGAGTGCTTGCAACTCCCTCACAAATTTCGAGCTTGTGAAACTCCTTCCTTATTTCTATCTTTATTCAATTCTTGGATAAACCCGAATGATTACAAGGTGGTCTTATTTATACTATCACGTAATGCCACCCAAGACAAAACATAAAGGCTAACGGCTACAATTATAAAAGCCTAATGCCAACTAAGCCATTCTAAAAATATAAGAAATAAACCCCCGAGAGTTTATTAATACATTCTAATTATTTCCCGTCCCACTTATTTCTATACTACGTCTTGAGAACCGGCGGAACCGAAGGTGTTACAATACTCCCGGCCAATTTAAGCACCTTGTCCTCAAGGTGGGTAAAATGTGACTCGGGTCAAAGCGTTAACATCAACACCCAAATCATTTTCAGCTGGAGCCTTGATAAACCCAATTAAGTACTTGAGATTACCCTTTAAATCGAAGGATTTGTAGAGGTGGGTTGGAGTGAATGGCCTGAAAGAAATTAGAGTAGAAATACTTAAAATTGGGTTGAAAGTCTTTAAAATTCTTGGGCTTAAAGTGTTTTGGACCCCCTTTCTACAAAATTTCAGAAATATAGCAGCCCTTTTTGTCACCAAATCAGCAGCCCAGTTCATGTTTTGATTGATGACATCATCGCTGATGTCATCAGCACATCTCACTTCAGAAATAGTGACCGTATCGCTGACGTCCTCCACATTTTCAGAATTACCGCATTGTTGTATTCCTGCTGACCCTTTCCCCTTCTCTTCTTTATTATTTTCAAAAGCCCTAAAGCCATCAACCTCTTCTTCCAGCTTTCTCCACCCGCCGGTCAGCCAACACTGTTTCCCAGTGAACCCCCAAACTCTGTCGTTTTCTCTGGTTAGTTTTCCGGCAGCCTCAAAATAGTGCAGCCCAACCGTCATTTCAAACCGAAAACTCAGCCTTAATTCATCTCCTTTGCCGGTTAGCCGTCTCCATTTCCCAGTGAGCCGCTCAATATATTCGACCTTGTCTACCGCTGCCAATGTCTTCCCCTTGTTCCGGCGCCATTTGCCCGGACCATCCCCAAAACCACTACACACTTGAGCATCAAAAATCCTCCCCGTATACTTGCTTCTTTCTTGATCCTTCCTTCTTATACTATTTCTCCTCAAAGATCTTTTTGTTCTCCTTTCAATTCTGGCTTCCTCTTTCTTTTTTTTAATTTGATTTATTTTCAAATTCCGTTTGATTGTCTTTCTTTTTCTCGTTTCTTGATGCTTCTTTTCCATGGTCTCTTGCTTTTTTATTCCTTCTTTTTTCTTCCATTGAAATCCCAATTTCTTCCTTTTTATTTGCACACTTCTTTTTTTGTCTTTTCCCACCACTCTTAGGCTCCCATCTTGACTCTTCAATGGCTCTTCCTCATTTGTAAGTTGAACCTTACATTTATCAAGTTCTCTTACCTCCTCCCCTTTATCTTCCGCCTTTTTACTCTCTTCATGGACATCTTCACAAATGGTGTTTTCTTCACTACATGGAACCGGTTCTGGACCTTCTTGAAATATACTCTTTACATTTTCTTTCTTCTTTTCAGCATCTTCTTGATCCGGCTTATGTGTTTGTGGCTGCCTCCTGTGGTTTTCCTCTGTTTTCGACCACACACTTCTTGCCCATAGAAAAATGGTAACTCCACCCTTCTTGCCTTCCAATTTAACTCTTCTTGACATCCACCGTGACAATGCACAGGTCTATCCTCACTCTCCCTTCGCCAAACTCATTCAAGATTCGTTTTCCCCCTTCTTGCCTTCCAATTTAACTCTTCTTGATATCCACCGTGACAATGCACAAGTCTATCCTCACTCTCCCTTCGCCAAACCCATTCAAGATTCGTTTCCTCCCTTTCTTGATTTCGGTTTTGGGTTTGTTTCTTATGATTTCCTCCTAAATTTGACAATATCTCCAACACTCTTGCTTGTCCCTCCTTTAATTCCGCCATTGTTTCATCCGTCTTGTCTTGTCTCCTAGTGAGCAAATCAACCGCATCCGCTAACCGCCTGATTTCTTGCACGTTTCCCTCCATTACAGGCTGAAATTCTGATTTCCCAATACACTATCAATCGATTCCGCTCTGATACCTTTGTGACAGTCCCTACCCTTTAGATTTTGTGAACACTGCAAAACAGAATGTATTCTCCAAGTATTGCAAAAGAAAGAACAAAGTAATGGCAAAGCTTCGAGTGCTTGCAACTCCCTCACAAATTTCGAGCTTGTGAAACTCCCTCCTTATTTCTATCTTTATTCAATTCTTGGATAAACCCGAATGATTACAAGGTGGTCTTATTTATACTATCATGTAATGCCACCCAAGACAAAACATAAAGGCTAACGGCTACAATTATAAAAGCCTAATGCCAACTAAGCCATTCTAAAAATAAAAGAAATAAACCCCCGAGAGTTTATTAATACATTCTAATTATTTCCCGTCCCACTTATTTCTATACTACGTCTTGAGAACCGGCGGAACCGAAGGTGTTAAAATATCATACTGAAATGATGGTGAAAAATGGAAATTTTGTGAAATTGAATTCATAGTGCTAAGCTGTAGGGTTCTTATGAGTTTTACTACTTTGAGGACATAAAATTCTAAATTATAGAAGTACGTATTTATGTATATATATTTTCTTTATATCTTTTACATGCAGCGTGGGGTATGCTCAATAAATGAAGACAGTAGAGCTACAGAGAAAAATAAATCCGTTTAATGTAGAGTGAGATTGGAAGAACGAAAATTGTAAGGAAGTATTGCCAATAATTTTCAATTTCCATGGAAAGGAAGACTTCCAACTTTTGAGATTTTTTAAAAAGAATAATGGAGAAGTGTACTATATTAATATTTGGAAATGAGGTAAAAATGTATTATTGTTAATATTGGATATTCCTTTTTAGGTTAGGCTATGTATGACGCAATAATTCAAGCAACTACTTCTATACTCCTAATATCATAGTTGCAGAGTAAAATTTCAATTTATAACACTTTGTTTTGTTCTTTGCACCCTTTATTTATATAGTTATTTCAATCTTGCAAAGTTTTTGATGTGTGCTTGTAACAGCAAAAGTGATAAATTTATTTGCTTTCTTATGTGCACATTGTTGCCTTCTGGGTTCAATCTATAACAATTTGCTATGTTCATTGCACTCTTTATAAATATAATGAAATCAATATGTGTTAGAAAATATGACAAGTGTTTGCAACTTCCAAACAATCTTCAATGAAATTATTTGATGTGGATTGTTTTATGTGTACATTGATGTCTTGTGGGTTAACATGTGTAGATGCAATCCCTGAGAAGGGAGTTGAGTGTTGGGCTTATTCCCCTCCATGAGACATTTGTAGCACTGATTCGTCTATTTGGATCAAAAGGTCATGCTGCTAGAGGTTTAGAAATCCTCGCAGCAATGGAGAAGTTAAATTATGACATCCGTAAAGCTTGGTTGGTTCTTGTTGGTATAATATTATTTGGGTCTTACATTTTGGTGTATTTCTCTATTCTCTATTCGTTCATATTTAGTGAATTAGACTTTTTGTTTCAGAGGAGTTGGTTAAAAGCAACAATCTAGAAGATGCCAATAAGGTCTTTCTAAAGGGTTCTGAGGGTGGGTTGAGGGCTACCGATGAGATTTACGATCTCTTGATCGAGGAAGACTGTAAAGCTGGGGATCACTCTAATGCCTTAACTATTGCTTATGAAATGGAGGCAGCTGGGCGAATGGCTACAACATTCCATTTTAATTGTCTTTTGAGTGTTCAGGTAGATATAAAGATGTTCCATTTGCTTTTGATTCATTCTACTTTGATTCTCTAGTGATGTGCCTTTATGATGCAACACTAAATGGTTTTTTTAGTTGCTCTTTTTCACATGAAGTGATTATTTATGGACTTAGTCCACATAGCTTAATATACTAAGCCTGAATTTTGGAATGTAGGCAAACTGTGGAATACCGGAAATTGCATTTGCAACATTTGAAAATATGGAATTTGGAGAAGGTATTCTATCGTTTTTGCTTGGATTTTTTAATCATACGATATCTTTTTGCTTTTGTCAACATGCTTTGTTGTCCTTATCGGTTTTCCTTTGATAGGGACATTTTCTTTGATAATGTTTTTAGGAGCAAATTGATACAAACGGGGGAATATTTTTATGAAGCATTCAACTCTAAGGGTTTTCAGTCATTTTAAATTTTGAGAAGTAAAAATGTGAAAGTAACAAATTGTTTTGTTTCATAAGCAACTAACCATTTTAGTGTTGTATACCTGCACAAAATATTATCGTGTGATATCACTATCTTAGGGTTCGTTTAATATTATTGTGGTTTTGCATTTTTTGTGTTTTGCTCACTTGATTTTTTCTAAAACGAAACAATTCAAACCAAAATTTCTTTATGAATAATGTTTTTCGAATTTGTATTGATTGAAACTTTTTTTCTCAATAATGTGGTTTTTTATTGATAAAAATTGATTTACTACTCACATTTAGTTATCGCAATCATGGTGCAAAAACGCGGTCGCGGTCGCGATTGCGGTCGCGATCGCGGGTCACGGGAACGGATAAAATTCGTTTATCGCGGAACGGATCGCGATATAGTTTTATAAGAGAAGATTATTGATAATTAATAAAAGTATATACTCCCTCCGTTCTTTTTTTATTGTCCACATTATAACGGGTAGTTTCATATATTTGTCCCATTTCCTAAAATGGAAAGTTTTGATACCCTCTTTTCACCCCCTCTCTCTTCTAATATCCCATTTATAATAATTAATTAATATTTTCTCTCTCATAATACCAATACAATCATTAATTCACACCACTATTATAATAAAATATCCCCCTCTCTCTTCTAATATCCCATTAATAATAATTAATTTATATTTTCTCTCTCATAGTACCAATACAATCATTAATTCACACCACTATTATAATAAAATAATACTCACAATCAACAAAGATTCCTACTATCTTAATATGTGTGAAATCTTCAAATAGGACACACATATAAGAACGGAGGGAGTATCATTTTAAATAAAAATATTAAAATATTGATTATACTAATTAATGCAATTCAGCCTTATAAATTAGTATTAAATAAATATTATAATTAATAAAATTTTGCTTACCTTATTTCCCTATATAAATAAATAAATATACTACTACTAAGAATTTATTAATTTTTTAAAATATAATGATAAATAATATAATTAATAATTTAATTATCTACTAACAAAATAATAAAATCACAAAGCCTAATGTAAAACTAAAAAGCACTTTAGAAAAAATAAAACTAAAAAGCATTTGAAAAAAATAAAACTAAAAAACATTTATAAAAAAGTAAAACTAATAAAGTAAGAGTACTAAAAAGCATTTAAAAAAACGTAAAACTAAAAAAGTAGAGAGAGAAAACTTGTTGATGACAGCTAGTGCCTAGCAACCATAGGTCCACAGCCTACTTTGTCTTGGAAACACAAGACTATTTTTCCACTAAAAAAAACTATTTTATTTACTTTTTAAAGTGCATATTCTATCCTATTTCAAAACAAACTTCATCTTCCTCGAGCATTCACCCGCTTCAAGGTAAGCTGTACCTTCTCCAATGGTGGGTACTTCAATTTCGCGGCCATCCAGATGAAATTCGCCCGATTTAAGCGAGATACACCATTCTATAACGGTAAAATCGGCCGATTTGCGTCTTAATGCGCCGTTTTCTTACAGAACGTTACAAATCGCGAGATCTCGGAATGGTGAGCTGAAAATCCGAGTTAACTCGCCCGTTCCGAGTTGACTCGGCCGAGTTTTAATACTATGATCGCAATGCCATTAAATGGCTCCCACCGAAGTTGTCAACTAGGTGGGATTTGAGGGGGTTGGATGCTTGTCAGTTGTTAGTCATAATAAAGATATTATTTTCAATTGGTTTTGTAGTTTACATCTTTTCCAACTTCACATAAATAAGAATTGCATATGATTCAATGAGTTAATTTAAATAATCTATTACAACTCGAAACTAAAGAACTATAAATTGTTGGCCCCATTGACAATGGATAACATTGAATAAGTAAATAACATGGTTTTATGTTGAACATTATTGGATTTACAAATGCAACAATATTAATGGCAATCACCGTGCAAATGGATATGAGAGATACAAAGTGCCATTTTTGAGAATCCCTTGGAATTAAGTCTTGAATAAGACCTTACTAATATTGAGAAACCACAAAATAGAAGATATGCAACATGTCCAAATCAAGTATTGTCGTACTGTCACGGTATTATGTAAACCATCTATAATTAGAAACATGATTGTACCCTCTTTTTAGAATATTTCACACTTCCACTGCATTGCAAAAAAAAATCCTACTTAGGATCGTTAAGGGGGTAGGATCGAAATTGGTAAAATCAGATCGTAGGATTGTATGATCCTTCAGATAGTTTTTGATATGCTATAGGATAATTGATTATTAGTCATATTTATTCATTTAAGTTCATCTTTAAAGTTTTAAGCTGTAATAAAGATGTATATGACTTCATCTTTTGATTAATTATAAGTAATACTTTGAATAATCATTTATTAACTGTGAATGTACATGAATTTTCGTAATTGTACTAATGACTATAGTTACATAGAACGTGGAACGTAGCCACGTTCCGCAATTCGGGAATGTCCATCCCCAATCACCACGAAACGTGATCCGAATCGCTCAAGGTGACGTTTCAATTTAGAAGACTTTTTTTAAAAGGTATTTTGCCCTTTATTTACCAATTAAAGAAAAAAGAAGGTAGAAAAATTGAAATGAAACTTAAAAATCTAAAAATATTCCACATGAAATTAATTTCTTAAAGAAACTTATTTTAATTTAATTTTTTAAAATATATATTTTATACATAATCATTCCGAGTCAATCTAGGTTGTGTTCTGTGTTCCCTTTCCTGTTCTCGTTCCCCGTTCCATACTGAATGTCATTCCAGGTAACAAAGCTAATGACTATATTTTTTAGTAAGTCAAAGCTAGAATATAAGAATTTTTTTATGATTGAGAGATTGAGACTACCCTTGTAGGATTGGGTAACTGGAATATTGGATCGTAGAATCGTGTTATTATCCTATCACCTATATTTTTTAACTTGGTAAAATCGTACGATCCTACCATTATTAAGATCATGCTTAAAATCTTGATCGCTTGCCTATTTTTGAATTGTAGAGACGTAGAATCCTATATCATAATCGGGATTCTGATAATCATGACTGCAATCAATGTAAAGCCTATAATAATCCTTTGAATAAAATTCTTTCATCTGATATGTGTGGAGAATGTCTAGATAGGATGGAACGTAGAGGTGGTGTAATTTTAATTACAACTTACTGTCTTTAAATGTTACATTTTGAATTTTATTTTTGCCAGATTATATGAAACCGGATACAGAGACATATAATTGGGTGATCCAGGCGTATACTAGAGCTGAATCCTATGATAGGTGTGTAATTTCAACTTGATATTTCATTCATTTATTTTTGTTCCTTTTCAGCAATTCTCTTAGGTTTGTGCAATTCTATTCATGTATATTCATTACTTTTCTTTTGGGTGCATTTTAGCCTCTTATTTTATGTCGAGAGCATGTGATATACTCCCTCTGTTCCCCAATGATGTTCCCACTAGGAATATTCTCGGGAATTAAGAGAAATATAATATTTTAGACAAAGGATAATTGGATATATTATTTAATTAAATAATATATTTGATGGATGAAAAGTGAGGACCATAAACTTTAAAAAATATCAAAAGAAAGTACGTGGAAAAAAATTGGAGACCACAACTAATAGAAAAGAGTTTTTAATAAAGTTAGTGGAAAACATGTGGGGACCATAAGGAATATAAAAATGTTAAAATGAAGTTATTGAAAGATATGTGGGGCACATAAGCACTGTAAAAATATTAAAATGAGAATGAATAAGGTTATTTTTGTCCAAAATTTGTGATATAAATTGAAAGATTCTTTATAGGAACAACAAATGAGACAATCCTAAAATGGCAAATGGTGACTGTTTTATGGAATGGAGGGAGTTGTAATTTAGATTCTACAGTTTTTATAGGATTATTTCTATCTAAACAAATTTCTATTTGAGTTTTGTGCTTGAAAATTTTTCTCTAGTCTTCGCATCATGGGCATGAGTCACATTGCAACTCCTCGTTCTCCTTTGAATGGAATCTTTTCTGTTTATTCGTATATTCAAAAGAATTATCTTTGTTAATTTTGCTTTACTGAAAAATCTACATGCAAATATAAGGTTGAGAGTATGGAGCATGTTTGTTAGTTCTAATATGGACATGCTATTCATAAATGTGATGGTGGTTTCTTTTATTACTTGTCTTGGTCTTCTTAATAAGTTTGTTTTTTAAAATATTTTCTACTGCCAATCTGCCATGACATTAGAACATGCACACCATTATGAATCTTTATTAAAATAGCTTAGAGAGGTCATATCTATTATACTGCCCTTATCTCTTGTTCTTTTGGAGTTTCATGTTACTATGCTATAATTCATCTCCTTTGAGCCTATTAACGAAAAAGGAACAACTAAGACATGATTCATACACACATCTATATCAAAGTTCCACACCCGAAGGCGTTATATTTTGATATTTGATATGTGAAGTAATTTCTCTTATGCAATGTTTGGGAACGATGATTTCATTTGAAAATTTAGAATCGACTCAAATTTATTGTTTGACAAATCCAAAATTTTCAAATTTGAATTTGGATCAAATTCCACCATTGTTTATAGGAAATGTTACCGTGAATAATACGAACTTTCACTGATTTCTCTACAATAATACAAACTTTCGATTAACCCTGAATAATACCAACTTTGATGTGGATTTCCCAACATTCTTAACTTGTTGGTAACCTATAATTGTAGGTCAACTTGGCAAAAAAAGGAAAATACCAAAAAAATTATAAATGCAATAAAAAAGTAAGCAAAATAAAAATGCACTAAAAAAATAGGGGTAGGTGGGGAATTAATTTTCTTACTTTTTTTTCTTTTTTTAATTGCATTTTAAAATTTTTTTTTGTATTGTTTTTATTGGCAAGTTGACCTACAATTGTAGGTTACCAACAAGTTTAGGATGCTAGAGGGAAATTCACATCAAAGTTAGTATTATTTAGGGTTAATCGAAAGTTCGTATTATTATAGGAAAATTAATGAAAGTTCGTATTATTCACAGTAATTTTTCCTTGTTTATAAAGTAGTTAAAGTTGAGAATTTGAGAATGACTACCCAAACCTTTTTATTCTCAAATTCTTCATTTATGATTTCATAACTGGAATCCATAATTTGAAATGAAATACTTATTCCCAAACACTACATTAAAGAATTTACAAGTCAACTTAATATGTCAATGTCATAAATATTACTAAAATTGTAAGGCATTTGAAGTATATTATTTTTACTTTTTAATAGCTTATTCTCTAACTTTTGTGAACTATTTTTTTCATGATGGATTTGTACCGTAATATCATAATATGGCCATTGTTCACATTTTCCTTTCCATGCTTGACATTGGTAATTCCATTGAATGATATGACTTCATGTTGTCAACTTCATGGCTTACAGAGATATGTCAACTAATTTCCTTTCCATTGAATCAGGGTGCAAGATGTGGCTGAGCTACTCGGTTTGATGGTTGAAGATCACAAAAGACTGCAACCTAATGTGAGAACTTATGCGTAAGTATTGATGTTCTTAAGAGAGCTGTTAGAGTTTTGTTATTATTGTGTGACTTTGAGTTGTGTGGTATAAGACCTACAAAACAATTCTCTCCTTGTTATATCTTAGTCCACTGCATCCTTAATGTTGACTTTTGAATTTAAAAATGTTGATGCCTTCAAGCCATTGTTACTTGAAACGACATTCGATTTGGGATGGGAACCGGGAACGAGAACAGGGAACACAACCTAGATTAACTTGCGATTGATTGGGTACAAAATACATTATTTTATGTATAAAGAAATCTTTGAAAACAAAATAAAATAAAGTTCATTTTTTTTCTTCAAGATAATGTTTTTAAGTGGATTTACATTAGTTTTCTAGGTTTCATCTTTTTTCTCCTTTTTTTTCCTTTAATTTGTAAATGATGGCTAAAATACCGTTTTAAAAAGGTTTTCTACACCGGGACGTCACCTTAAGCGATCTGGGTTGTGTTTCGTGGTGAATAGGGACGAACGTTTCCGGATCGCGTAACGTGGCTACTTCCCATCTTCCATGTAACAATGCTTCAGGTAGTGACAAAGCCACATGGGGGCCTGGCGAGGCCACTCACTATCGCAATCCACTCGTACGACCTTTTTTTCCTGTACGTTTTTTGATTATATACTGCTAGTATTGTCACAAGAGTAGTGGAGAGTTGGTGGTTTAATTGTGAAGGAAGTCTTGATATTGCATGGAGTTATAGGTTTAAGTTTTCTTAACAATAATTTTCTTGTGTTTTGTTTTTGCTGTAGTTATCAATGTAACATTAGCCTAAAACTCAAGCTTGATATTAGAAGAAATGATCTATCGTTATTTTACTATATATAAATAGCCGTCCCTTTAACTTTCATTTGCTGCTTTGCCTCGATCTTCAGGTTGTTGGTGGAATGCTTCACCAAGTACTGTGTGATACGTGAAGCAATTCGACATTTTCGCGCATTAAAAAATTATGAAGGGGGCACAAAAGTTTTACATAATGAAGGAAACTTTGGTGATCCACTCTCTTTGTATCTCCGAGCATTGTGTCGAGAAGGTGGAGTTTTTAGTCTTTTGTTTACGTCACCAATTACTTTGCTTTAAGACAATGGTTGCTATACTTTCACCTCACATGCTAATACAATACTTCCTCTGTTCCAAAATACTTGCAACGCTTGCTTTTTCACGCGGTCCAATGCACTAATTCAATTTTTAATTTCTGTAATTATATATAATAAATAATTGATATTAATAATCTTTGCATCGAGACGATTCAAACAAGATCCCACTTGATTATGTTTTAACTTATAGATTACAAATTAATCACAAATCAAGGGATATAAGTGAATAGTGCATGTATTTTCAATTTCGCGAGTAAATTGGAACGGAGGAAGTAAATGCTAATCACAAAAGCGTATTTCTACAACCCCCTCCCCAAAAGCATACTTTTTTGCCCTATAGCTTTTGCTGCATATAAGGTTTGTGTTTGTCTATTTGTATAAATCTTTTCGAGAGTAACCTATTAACTTTGATTGAAAGAAAATATATTTGGGTGAAAGGCATATTTGGTTCAGATGAATGTTCAGTATGAGGAGAGAAAGTCATATAATGTTGTGTGCTCATGTCCATATAAGTAAATGAGTAGCTGTAGCAATTTGGTGGGACAACTCCCTTTAGTAAATGTAGTAAATCTAGTGGAACACTTGGTGTATTTAATAGATTGAAATAAATGGAGGAGGAGAATACATATAGATGGTTATTGGGATTGATTTTCTTAGTTGTAGAATAGTAGATAGAGCCGAATAAAGTAAACTTTGTCAAGGATGGTTTCCCGCTATAATATGTTTTGTTCATGTTATTTAATCCAACATTCTTTGTATTAAGGCTTTGTCATTGTTGTGGCATTGTTGTATTTGAATTTAGACTTAAGGTCTTTTTTGATCTGGAAATGGTGTTCTCTGAGACTTTCTTCTTCATTAAAAATATAAATAAAAACAAGTCAAAAAAAATATAAATAAAAAACTTTCGATTTTTTATTTTTCTTAGACACTAATTCTACCCTATGTATTAGGTTTTTTGTGGTTAATTTCTTAAATATTAATGAGGTAAAAGAGTACATATTTATACAAAATAAATGTTTCAGTTCTGACCCATAATCACAGCTAATCAATTCCTAAATTACTACAATTATAATAATAATTTAGCTAATTATCGCACAAAATATTATATGGCCTATTTTAGGATTATACTTTGCTACACTCCCCTTCTAGTTGGTTGTTAAATGCCCAACTTCGAAGGCTTTAGATCTAACTGCATTTGTTAGGATCTCTGCTAGAGATCTTTTCCCCAAACATAAGGGTGGTTAATGATTTTTGCATCACGATTGTCTTTGATGAAATTTTGGTCAACCCTAATATGTTTTGTTCAATCATGTTGTACTGGATTATCTAAGATGCTAATTGCTGTATTATTGTCGCAATAAAGCTTGCAAGTTCTATTTTGAGGAAAGACAAGTTAACATTCTCCGAAGCCATAAAACCTCAACAATTCCTTTCGCAATACCTCTAAACTTGACTCGGGCCATCTATTTTTTGCTTTCCCATGTCACAAGATTTCCTTCAATCCAGGTGAAGTACCAAGAAGTGCATTTTATCCCATCTCGGTCTTAGCCCAATATGCATCTGTATAGGCTGAGAGATTTAGGTGATTATTTTTACCTGAAAACAACCTCTCTTCCAATAATGCCTTTGAGGTATCTCTAGATTTTTAACACAACATCCATGTGTTGAATTTGCTAACTACTCAAACTGCATATGCAATATCTAAGTCTTGTAAGTGAAAGATAGAATAGTTTCCCAACCAGCCTTTAATATCTTCCACAATCAGTCAATTTAGCTCTTTTAACAATTTTGAAGCCATGTTTACCATCGTTAGAGTTTCAAATGGTTTGCAATCAAGCTTTCCAACTTATGTTAAGAGATTTCTGGTTCACGAAAACTCTTGTTTTTGACCTTAAAACCTTAATACAAGAAAATACCTGAGGTTTCCAAGGGTTTTCATTGCAAACTCTTGAAATAGCTGTTTTTTTGGAGATTTATTTCCTCTATATCATTGTCTATAATATGTCATCTACATATGTCATCTACATAGATACAAGTTATTAGGCTATTTCTTCTCTTAAGGAAGATAATATGATCAGAGTTGTTTTGTTGGTAGCCAAATCTTTTCATAACATACTGAATTTTCCATATCAGTCCCTTGGACACTACTTCAGCACATATAGAGCCTTTTTCAGCTTGCACCTTTCACCCTTAGAAGCATTTTTCGAAAATCTCGTAGGGGTTTTTATAAACTTCAATTTCTCCATGTAGAAATGCATTCTTAACATCAAATTGATGTAGGCCATCTTTATTGGCAACAACCAACATGGAATAGGATTCTAAAAGTATCGATTTTGCCACCGGTGAGAAAGTCTCTAAGGAGTCCCCTCCATTAAGTCTGAGTGTACTCCTCGATCACTAATTGAGCCTTGTATCTCAAATGAGCCATTAATCTTATATTTGATTGAGAATATCCATCTACATCCCACTACTTTCTTTCCTTTAGGCAAAAAACATCTTTCCCATGTTCTATTCTTTTGACGAGCCTCGATTCTTCTTGCATGACCTTTTTTACGTGCTCATGTTTGAGAGTTTCCTCATCAGTTTAGGAACCTCATTTGCGTATGGAGCAATATCGAATGCCACAACTACTCGTGATAGATTTCCTTCATTCGGATTATTCACAGGATATCGAGATCTTTGGACCTCAAATTTTGGGGTCATACCTCATTGGTTGTATTCTTCTGGTACTCCTAAGACGTAGTAGATACGTCCCAATTTCTTTCTATGCATTAGGATTAACCTGAACTTCTTCGCTTGCATACAAGGGTAGTCTATAAAGTTCTAGACACGCTATCTATTACAGCGAAATTGCTTTCCTCAATAGTTACTTCGAGTAGAATACGAGTAGGGTGGTGATAACTGAGACTCTTGAGGTAAGCAATGTGAGGGGACTAGACAACCACTTTAGATCGTTTATATGACTCTCCCCTTACATCGAAGGTGGTTGTAGAAGTATTCACCTTCAACAAAGTCATTGTCTACAGAGGTGCACATCCTATTTGCTACTTGATCAAAACACCTATACCTAGGGCTGTTCAAAAAACTCGACCCGCTGACCCGTTGACCCGCAACATAAATGGTTGGTCAAATTTCAATGAAATTAAAACATCCGGGTCGGGTATCCGACCCACTTTAAACCGGGTTGGGTCATGGAATATACCGGGTACCCGGTAAGTGACCCGCTCAACAAAATATGGTCTGACAGATGAACAATCTTGTGGGTGTGCATTTTGGTCACTGCTTACTCTTATTTAGGCTTCCCAAAACATTAATATTTTCGTCAATCAACTCAAATTTGGTCAATCGCTGTCGTACTGATTAAGGGGCATTTAATTAGTCACTAATCTTTTTACAGTTGGTCTCTTGAGAAATACTTTGTAGTTGGTCTCTTGAGAAATTACTTTGTAGTCACTAATCAACTCAAAATTTGGTCAAACGCTGTCGTATTATAGTTTATTTGTGGGCAATCAATTTGGACACATACTTTGTAGTGGCTGTAGCTTCGAGACGAAAAATGCCTGGACCGATTATTCAAGTAACATTGCACGAGTTATTAAGTAACATTGGCAGTTCTAAGGGCACAAATTTTAGTCTGGAATTGCGTGCAAATCTTAAGCAAGTAACAAAACACATCAAGCACATTAGATTTTTTCTTTAAAAAGTACACTCAAGTCATTTTTGTGTGGTCATTAATAAAAACATAATAAGAATAATCAAATTCCTCAACATTTGGGTAGATTCGCACACATCAGAATACTAATAGAAATGGCATATTAGACTTTCTCTCACTAGGATAATATGAGTGTTTATGACAATATATAGAATTTATGACTCACAATAAGACTGAAGACCTGAATTAACTTGGGTAAAAAAAGGGCGCTTTAAATAGCCTAGAGATGGGTGACCAAATCGTCGATGTCATACAGAGTTGGTGTTCCTTGGACCCATGAGCAAGCGTTGTGTCTTATTTTTAAAACACCTCATAGACATTGTAAATCCCCTTTATCTCCATACCACACCCAATGATCTCCGAGTGATTACCCTGCACAATGTAACCAATTCAAATTCAGTTTTCCAGATGTGTGGTGACTATTTTTCAGGATCCCCAAAATAATAGTGGAGTCTTGTTGGGTCCATTTTTGTTTCCAGGGCATGACCGATATAATAAATTTAAAATACAATCTTAAAAATAATACAAGAGAGTAGAGACATGCTTTTAACAAGCCCCCAAGCTTCTTGTAACAGATTGTTAGAATACGCCATTCTTTTCGAACCTAAGCTTCGGCTCGGATACCAAGTTTGGAATTCCTTTTCCTTAACTTTCTTTTCATCCAATAATGTGTCTAAATACAAGTATATTCTAAGGGTTTCACTAAGTGGGATAGCTATACAGAGGCCCAACAATAATAAACTAACACAAATTCTTTCTTAAGACCGTTTCAACATGAGACCGTTTCATCATTAGACGTTTTAATATGGGCTGGCCTAAAACTAAAATAAGATACATCCAAAAATTAACAAACAAATCAAAAAAATGTTAACTGCTTTGAAATCAGAAATTTAAACTAACAATTAAAAAACAACAAAATGTAATAAACTAGGTTTGCACAGTTCAAAATACTCCATATAAACGAAATATTTCTTAAACGACGAGGGGCTGCGGGAGTAAGGAAGGGAAGTTTAAAACTTAAATGTCCACACTGTTGGACTATCAAAGTAAATAGATTATGCAATCAGAGTTGGAGCACTTGGAATTATGTTTTCATATTATTTTAAAGAGTGATGATATTTGCAGCCCAATAAACGTAACCAATTTTCTTTTCATAATAATTTTAAATTTTCAAGAGAATCTAATCTAGAAATTGAAACACAATAATGTATTTAACTTCCCTAGAAAGAATAATAAAATGTTTTTTGTTTTCAAAGCAAAAAATATATATTAAATTATATAAAATAAATATAAGATTCTTCTTATATACAACCTTATTTTCCTATTTTTTTTTAAAAAAATATAACAATTTGTTATTTTATATAATAAGTGGGCCAGTTTATGAATGTGCATTATCTTTGTGCCGCTACCCGTCTGTTATATCGGGTGGGTATAAAATGTGTTCAGAATTGTTGTCCAAGCCGTCCGTTATTTGAGCCGTGTAGTTGAGCTGGTGGGTCATGAACAACTCTAATCGAGTCTCCCCCCGCTCCATACTATAAGCTTGGTCCATATGATTGAGCCTCCATGGGTGTTTTGTTGTTGAAGCTCTGTAAAATTTCCAACCACTTGCTCATGGTAATGGTTTGTCCAAGAACAGATACCAAGTCAAAATTCTACCTTGATTTAGCTAATTATCTCACAGAATATTATATTGCCTATTTTAATATTATACTTAACTACATCTTGTCTGTTTTTCTATGGATATGGTCTTGATAATGCATGTAAAGGTCTACGCCTTTTTTATGTTTATCTTGTTCTTGTACTATAGATTATGTACTCATGTTGTCGTTGAAGAGATCCGACTTTGAGGAATGCTTATTCTGCATGAAATTAGGAACTTTGAGGTTTGCACAATGTCTTAAATTGTCTAAAATAATGCTGTTAACGTACCCATTAATTGTAAATTGGTCAATTGCGAAATGGTCAGGGGTTCTCTTATGAACTATTATAGCTTCAAGACTAGATCAAACAGTTTATCTACTCTGATTGTTTGTGACTTTTGTCTTCTAACTGCCAATCAATTTGACATTCCCTTGGCTTAATGACGAAATAGGAAGAATTGAAGAGCTGTTGGATGCTTTGGAATCTTTGGCTAAGGATAATCAGCCAATCCCACCAAGAGCCATGATTTTGAGTAGAAAGTATAGGACACTAGTAAGCTCATGGATAGAGCCATTGCAAGAAGAGGCTGAGCTTGGATATGAGATCGACTACATGGCCAGGTGATAACTCATAATTGTCTGTCACTTGAGCTTTGTCTTTGGTTGTAATTTGTAATAGTACAAGTAATTTGACGATAAATTCAGTGTTTTAAACCCCAAGATTGTTCGTTCTTTTTGATGATCCACAGGTATGTCTCAGAAGGAGGGCTTACTGGTGAGCGCAAACGCTGGGTTCCTCGAAGAGGAAAAGCTCCTCTGGATCCTGACGCCGAAGGATTTATTTATTCAAATCCTGTTGAAACCTCTTTCAAGCAAAGATGTCTTGAAGAATGGAAGACACATCATAGGAAGCTTTTGAATCACTTGAGGAATGAAGGACCAGCTGTTCTTGGACCAGATGCAACAGAATCTGATTATTTGAGAGTGGAGGAAAGATTAAAGAAAATTATCAAAGGTCCTGAAAAAAATATTTTAAAGCCAAAAGCAGCGAGTAAGATGGTGGTATCTGAGCTAAAAGAAGAACTAGAAGCCCAAGGTCTCCCAACTGATGGAACTAGAAATGTGCTCTATCAACGGGTTCAAAAAGCTAGGAGAATAAACATCTCACGCGGTCGGCCACTATGGGTTCCTCCCGTAGAGGAAGAAGAGGAGGAGGTATTCTTTTGATTATGGACGTGATTGTATTCTCTTGCTGTCCTTTCCTTTTCTGTTACAGTTTGTACAATCAATTCAATTATCGTTCTCCATTAAACAAGGTATTGTTGCCAGGTTGATGAGGAGCTGGATGAACTAATTTCTCGGATCAAATTAGAAGAAGGCAACACAGAATTTTGGAAGCGGCGTTTTCTTGGGGAACAAGTCATATATGAGTATACTAAGCCTTTGGATGGGCAGAAATCAGAATCTCTTGACATAATGGATGATGCTGATATTGTTGAGGATACTTTAAAAGAAGTTGAAGATGATGAAGCTGATGACGAGGAGGAAATGGAAGTGGAAGTGGAGGTGGAACAAACTGAAGGTCAGGTAGACATGGTTGACAGGGTGAAGAACAAGGAAGCTGAAACTAAGAAACCTCCTCAAATGATTGGAGTTCAATTGTTAAAGGATATAGATCAACCCACTACCTCAAAAAAATCAAGGAGAAGGGCATCTAGGGCGGCTGAGGTATCAAATTTATCCTCTTTGCTTATCGATTTAGTATAGTTTACTGTTCCATACTTCCATTTGATCATTCCTTTCTTTTCCCTACTTATAATCTTTGTTGCTTCCAAGCAGCCACTCACTTCTTCATGCATGCTAGTGTTTTTCTCTTGTTCCCGACAGAATTTATTTTGGAGACTTGATGAAGGGTCGGTGAAGGTTTACTTTAGTATCATGTGGAAGAAATGACAATACTAGGATTATCATGTTTAGGGGCTGTTGAGTTATAAACCAATGTCAATACTGACAACACAAATGGAGAAGTTAAACTGGCAAAAGAAGAACACAAATATAATAAAAAAAAGAGAATTGCTTTCATCTTGATTTCAATACTGCATCTACACTAAACTAATAAGAAATTACTCTTTCATGAGCTACTTTATCTCATAGTGTTGTATGCAGGGGTGAAAATCTTATTGGATTGTAGAATATCCAATGACCATAGACCGGACCACCTTTTCAGGTTCGATTCAATATTTCTCGATTCGGTCTTGATTTGGACCGGTTATATTTATTAATATATATAATTAAATCTTAATTATTCTCAACTTTAGCACAGAGGTGATACCCCAACATAAATCAAATGAAAGAAATTTCACCAAAAAAATGCCAAAATATTTTAAATTTTCCTATAATCCTATAATACTTTCTATGTTCCAAAATACTAGCACCATTTGACTTCACACACTGCAATGCACTAATTTAATCCTTAATATCTCGAATTATGAATAATAAAAAATTATAAAATTTGATATTAATAATAATTGCATTGAGATTAATCAAACAAGATCTCACTTGACTGTATTTTAACTTAAATATTAAAAACTAATAATAAATTAAGGGTGATGAATGAATAGTGCATTATCTTATAATGTAGCAAATAATATGAAACTTATGAAGTATTAGAAGAGTACAAATAATTAAGCTAAAAAGAACATTCAAGATTCAACTTACCAAATTCATAAGAAAAACACAGAACAATATGCTAGCATCATCAGAATGATAGCACGAAAACAATGATGAATTAATCAAGAAACAATATGATGTCATTATATTTTTCAGAAAAACGAATTGAAACTAGAATTTTGTGAATTCAATCTCATTTTCAAGTGAGTTGAATTCAATGAACTCAACAATAAGTGCTATATATCCATTCAAACTTCATTAATTTCAAAATCTAATGTATATGTTTGAAGTCCTCTTCACTCCCTTGAATTACATATAATATACTCCCCCCATTTTAGTGACTTTTTCCATTTGGTTTTTGACACTATTTACAGTTCACTTTTAATTTGTATTTTATTTGTTTGATTTGTTTCAATGCAAGGATTATTAGTTTCAACTTTTTATAATTAGAGATATTAAGACTTCAATAATTTCTTTGGAAAACATGCAAATGTTAAATGTGGATAAAGTCATTGACATAGAGGGAATATATTTTTTTACTATTAATCGATGTTCCAAAATTAATTTCATTTCCTTGAAAATTATTTTTTTCTTCTGGTAATCACAGTTTGAAATTGTTGGTAAAGGTTGGTGAAAGCTAATTAAATGAAGCCTATAGAGGTTAAATGTGGATAAAGGTAAAAAGAAAGTGGATAAGAGAGGAGGAAGAGCAAGACATATAATACGTAAAGCAAATATTAAATGCATATTAAACTCATTGAAATTGAAATCTGAAGGACGCGAGAGACTGAAAAACCAAATTTATATATGTAACATTCGAAGACCAGATCAGACGCATCTAATTTGGTCTAGGTTCATTGGTTGCTGGTTAAAACCGTCGGCCATGTCCAATTATGTACACCCCTAGTTGTAAGCATTAAATTATATAAAACATGTAGGGAAGCCCCTTCATGCCCCCCTTTCTTCGTTCATGCCTAGAAGAAATTTGTATGAGCTAATGATAAAGGAGTGTAGCTCATATGTAGCATAGATTTGCCATGCATTGCGGCCATTGGCTATCAAGCGGTCACATGGCCATTGGGCGAAACCAGAAAAGTAAACAAGTGATGTCGATAATTTTTTTTAGAATACAGTCAAGTGTTAAAAAATTACAATGAACGATTAAGTAGAGCAATTGTCCATGTTGGGGAAGAACACTTGCATCAATTCTAGTCTTTTAGTAGAAGAGGTATGTTAAACCTCCTCTAAGGAGGTTGGTGAATTTTCGGATCTTAAATTAGTAGAGCTAAAAGACGATCTAGAAATTAATTTTTTGAAAGACCTATCCATTTGAACTTTTAAGTACAATTATTAATCACAAATTCACGATGGAACTATCAAACTAAATAACTAATTAATCACAATTATACAACCTTTAAACTATCTAATGTACAGCCTTTAAACTATCAAACAAATTAATTACAATTGTCAATTGCTAAATAGGTAATAAGGTAAACAAATAAAAAAAACCCTAATTGTTTAAAGCCCTAATTTACCTAAGAATTAATATGAAAACTAAAAGCGCTATTTATTAAATAGATAAACAAATAAAAGCCCTAACTTGCAAACAAAAGATAAACTCATAATTCATAAACATAAAACTTAATAGATGATTTATTTACCTAAGAAGGGAAAGAGAAGAGCTTGTTGGCCAATGGCCGCAACGGGAGCCGATTGGTGAATGTCGACTGGCTGATGGTGAAGCGAGAGTAGAAACTTGGATTGCCGGTAGTTGGTGAGGCCGTGAGGGCTGCGTCGCCGCGAGATCGGGGAATTGAGAAATAAGGAAAGAAATGGGGAAGGACGGAAGGGAGTTATCATGAAAATAGGAAAGACTCGTAGGGAAATCAAAGAAAAGGGGAATTGGGTGTAAATTAGTAAAAGCTAAAAAAGGAGTTAGAATGGTTTGAACCTATTAGGCTATGAGCCTTGGGTTTTCCAATTTTTTTACCAACTTAGCTACATAACTTGTTTTACTTTTTTTTTTTTCCTAAAAAAATGATGTTAGCCGACGTCACTGATCTTACACTAGTTCTGCTTCTGAGCGATCAATATTTTATGAATTCAACTACATTATAATTATATATGTGTTACTTTAGCTTTCTCGAGGAATATTTGATTGCTTTTCTCTATACGCATACTGTATGTAGGTATGTCCATGCCAAGTGTCATCCTATTGTATTCAAAGGTAGAAATTAATCTTTGATTGATGCCATTCAAAGGTAGAATTTGAACTTGGACTTGCCTTGCTTTTATTTGAATTGCGAATGGGCGTTAATGAACTCAAATCTATTGTGAGTCTTAAAAGGCTTCAATTAGATATATCATCCCATGGGCTTGGATTGCATTTTGACGCCTCTCCTTGCCTTAGACTTTAATTGGATGAATCCTTACTTAGGCTTGGATTGTTGTTGATACCCTCCTTGCCTTTCTTTCTTGTTGCAACTTTAAATCTCAACTCTTAGGCTTTGAAGCTTCTTGGACGTTGGCTTGGCCATCTTAGTATCTTTCAAATACTCTTTTAGTTACATGTTTTTAATACAAGACTCTTTTAGTCAAAAGTTAGAACTAGAAAGCTAACTTCTACTTTAACATACTTTCATAGATATACATTAACCTTAAAATTTGAAACATAATATTTGAATCAAAACTAAGTTAGACGCAATTTCATTTAAATTACATAGATAAAATGAGTGGACGTTAAGAATATCGTTCTCAACATTCACAATTGATGTAAAGATCATTCCCCTTGAAACACAATTGATAAAATGCTTTATTATTGGGGATTAATCTTTAAAAATGTCTTAGAAAAAGCTTTATTATTGGGGATTAATGTTCAACTATGGAGGAATTGAGTTGCTGGACCTCACTATGAATTTATGCGAGAGGGTGATAGTACTTTGCCTCCTTAGATTCACAAATATTTTCGAAAACCAATTTGATTTTATGTTAGGACGACGTACTATCTAATGTAAGATATCCATCTCATGTAACAAGAAATGGAGTACTATAGAGTAAAAAAAGGATTTGTATGTCATTTTTGTTGTTATGGAGAAGACTTTTGGTGGGTTTATGTTAAAAAAAGGTATGCCATGCAAATATAGAAGTAAAAACCAATGCTAAGACATGTATAGGAGTGGTTGAAGATTTTCAATCCTGATTTGTCTACATCAACATTTTGCTTTGAGCTCTTTCATGTTTGTACTTTGTAATGGCTCTATATAAAGTAATAAAATTTATTCAAGCAGAAGGTTAATGGCATATGATGTTTCCTAATGACATAATACTAGTGAATGAACAGAAAGATGAATCAACGTTAAGCTAGAGGTGTAAACTATGTTGAAATAAGACAAAGTAGATGGGATATCCTTTTGGTATGAAGCATCATAATAGTTATGTTGTAAATTTTATTGTAAACTTACATATGAAAGAGCTTCTTACAAGTGGGTGTTTTCAGTACCTTGATTCAGTTTTCTTATGAAAAGAGATATTGATCAAGATACTAAGCATATGGTTCAATGAGGGTGGCTCAAATAGAGAACGATTGGAATATTTTGTGATTGAGGTTGAAATATATCTGTCGAATTTCCATTAGACTACGATTACTATATGGATCAGAATGTTAGACCTTCAAAAAAATCAATGTTGGAAGATAAGGTAGTCAAGATGTACGTGAAAAATTAATAAGTGAAGATACCACTAAAAGATATAGTTCTTGAGAGCAAGTGTCAATTCTCATAGCCCATTTCATGACTTGCTCTTTGAAGAAGGATGATGTGTGTGCAATGAGATATGTGGGTTTGGATCACTCCATGAGGTGATCAATGTGCAAAAGGTGTGCCATGAACAAGGTAAGAGGTGTCTTGAACAAGGCAAGAAGGAGCACAACAAGTGCATTGGTTCACGCCTTGGAACGAGACAAGGATGGGGAAGGAAGGTGTCTTAAACGAAGCACAAGTGCACAAGTGCACAAGATAGTCGCGCTTGTTCAAGCGGCCATGGTGCTCGTTCAACTAGACCAAAACATGTTTTTGTTTTGGGTTATACTTAAAGAGCAAGGAGTCCACTTATCCTAGGTTTTATTCCACTAATTTGGAGGTCTATATAAGGGACCAAATCAGAATTGGGATTGAAGAGAGTAGGCTAATACAAGGGAAAAGGGAGTTTCGAAAACCTAGAGTCCATTTGAATTAGATTGATTGTAGTCTCTATAGAAGGTGAGATCTTTAAGCTTGAGAGGTTGTTCTTTAGTGTAAGAGTGTTTGTTTCATTGATGTATTGTTGAATCATTAAGAATACCAATATTTGATTAAGGGATAGTGATGTATAATCTAAAGGGAAAGATTAACAAAAAGGGGCTTTGCAAATGTAACAAGGATAAGAAAAGGATGTGTTGGCTTAGACCAAGTTTAAAAATGGAAGGATTTTTAGGGATTAATATGGTGCTATTGTCAAATGGTAAAGGTTATTTTTTTTGTTTGGTAGGGTTTTCTAGGTTTTGGATAGGATTAAGAGGATGTGTTGGGACTATGTTTTCAATAGCTGGAACACTATTTCAAGGAATTTTTGGATTTTCTATATGACTTTAAATCAAAGTAAACGATATGATAAATTTCGAAAATACCTAGAAAAAAAGAGGTAACAAGGTTTGGAATGATTACTCAATTGACAAACAAAGAGATGTTGGTAGGATTACTCACTTTAAGCCAACTGGTTGTAGGACTCTAGAAGGGAATACTCCTCAACTAATGAACTACGAAACTATAGTGGAATGATTACTCAACACTCACTATAACCCCTCTAGACGTGAAACCACACAAGTAATTGGATTAAGCAAGACAAAATCCCTACAAGAATTTGAAAGTCTTGAGTAGCAAATAGCTTATGGTTTTTAATTAAATTTCAAGTCTCTTTTTATTCATATGATTAAATGCCCTTTAGTAGGCCACGAAATTACATCCTAAAGTGTCTAAAAAGTCACAAAAAACATATTAAAGTAATCAAATTAAAAGTCACTATAATAAAACTCTACTAACTTCAGAATTTAAGCCTCTATTAAAGACAATTGAATCTACCTTGAATAACACCAAAATAATGCCCAAGAGCTGCTCCAAAACGTGCCTTTGATTGCCATCTCATAAAATCCTTTCCTTGTTTAACTTTCCTTAATTGCTTAAGATTCTCTTAAATTAGGACTTGATTTGTAGTAACTTCCCCACATCATTGCTCACATAAATTCAGCCATAAGCTTTAAATATGGTAATAATCCGTCATTTATTCATCCCATAGCTACTCGAAATCGTGAACCAACAGCCACAAAAGGCTTATCAATAAACCATCCAAAAGTCACATATGAGTCATTGGGTGCCTCTTTGTAATTTGTTGCTTGCTTCTTTGCTTTTGGATGAACTTGGGACTTAGCATATGACACATAAAAAATGATAGGGCCTGATTTTGTATTCCTGTTAGCTCAGATTGTACTCACTTGACTTTGGGGACTTGTATCATGAAAAATGGTTCGGTTTGATTTTACATCAGGTAGGTATCTAAGATAACTCATAAATCATCTTGTGTGTTTTTATTGCTTCCTTATTGTGTGTGTATCAGTATTTACATAAGTATTTAGGAGGGAAAGAAAAAGAATGAGAAAAAAGGGAGAAAATGATAAAAAAAAAAAAAAGCCTTTCCCTGTTTGTTTAAGAGAAAGGAAACGAAAGGAAGTGAAAATTTATTTTCCTATCAAATCTCCTTAATATCTTTCCACTCTTGGAGAGATTTTGTCATCAAAAAACTTAAATGAATTAATCCCTTTACATCTTTTTCCTCCAAACAAAAGAAATTGTATTCCTTCAATTCCTTCCATACCCTTTCATTCCAATTGCTTCAATCCAAATAAAGTGTATTAACGTTTGTTTGATAAGAAGATACAACGAGAGTTAAGGACGATTTAATTGGAATTTACAAGAATTAATAAAGAAGGATAATACATGTAAAAGATCATTAGGATTAATTTGTTTAGTCCTAGATTAGTATTATTGATCATTAGTATTCACTAGGGTAATAAAATCTTTGTTTGTGAAGATTTTTATGTTGATTTGTTTTGGTGAATGAAATTGATCTCATACAGTCGGGTTTTAGACTTTGGCATTATTGTGTTGTATTGTGCTATAGTAAATCTCATTGTATACTCTCACCCATGGAATAAAAACTCCCTCATTGCGTTACGTAATGCCCGTTTTTTATCTGTTTGAAAGTTGCCGCGACGTTAAATCCTGTTATGTAACGGTGCATTAAATTTCACGATCAAGACGCTGCTTTGACCGTTATATAACATGTAACGTCCGTTATTTTACCGTTATAACGATATTTGCTACAACATTATTGGTCTTCCTATTAAAATTTTATTAATATCCATCAACTTTTTAAATTATATTTACTCATAATTTTAGTTGATAAACAAAATAAGCAACTAATAACTAACAAGTTATTTAATTATACATTAGAAGAATCTCAAATATTGCAATTATAATAGTTAGTTGCATATTATTGCATAGTAATAATAATAGTTCAACACCAAAAATGCAATTATAAGTTCAAAATCCTTTATGTATTTTTTTTTTTTTCAAAAATCACACCGAATCGGCCGCGATTCGCTTTATTTCTCCATTATAGCTGTTTTTCAGCGACACCATTTCCGCATACGCATCCGTGACCGCGATACACTATCGTAATTTCTTAGTATGCTGCCCTCTTTAGAGAACACAAGTAAGTTTCTATGCGCATGGTGAAATATAGTTATGATGTATTTGCCCATTGCATTTCCGGATAACTAATGCTATCCTGTAGCATCTGTTAACTTTTATTTATGCATGTAGGATGATGATGATGAAGACTGGTTTCCCTTAGATTTGTACGAGGCATTTGAAGAAATGAGGAAAAGGAATATATTTAATGTACAAGACATGTACACTCTCGCAGATGCCTGGGGATGGGAATGGGAAAGGGAACTGAAGAACAGACCTCCCAGGAGATGGTCTCAAGAATGGGAGGTTGAATTGGCAATTAAAGTCATGTCAAAGGCAAGTCTTTTGGTTAATGAGTTTTTTGTTTTTCTTTAGAGCTTGGGTTTGACTTGCTTTTCATCATTTTAAGTAGAAAAAGAGGACATAAATTGCTAAGTTATGGAAGATATAAATACATCTAGACATAATGAATTGATAACAGTAAATTTGGATTTTATTTCAGGTAATAGAATTGGGTGGCATACCAACTATAGGAGATTGTGCTATGATCCTTCGAGCTGCCATAAAAGTTCCTCTTCCTTCAGCCTTCTTAACAATCTTACAGACTACACATAGTCTGGGCTACAGATTTGGAAGGTGCGTATTAACGTTGTTCCTTCTTAACAATCTTACAGACTACACTAAGTCATATACCACTTGACACTTTGACAAAGAATAAAGTCTGAAATTGATTAGTTTGATTCAAAAACAATACATGACTTTTACCAATTTAAAGAGTCACTACTTCATTGTTGTAACAACTTTCACAAAAACCATTACAAGTTTTTATTATTCTGTAGAATTGATATTTCTCCAAAAAGTAATCTCGACGGTAGTATTGATAGCATAAAGTGACATTTTCATATTGAACTAGGAAACGATCTAAAGAACTTCTATGAAATGTTGTTTGTAAGTTTCATCTTCTCGCATCCAATTCCTCATGTTATTTGTATACACTAATTGTAAATTTTCATTGCACAGTCCTTTGTATGATGAAATCATCACTATTTGTCTTGATCTCGGAGAACTCGATGCGGGTATAGCCATTGTTGCTGATATGGAAACCAGTGGAATGACGGTACCTGATGAGACACTCGACAAGGTGATCGCTGCTAGACTAATTTCTGACAGTTCTGTGGCTGATGATGCTTCTTAATTAATTTTAAAATTCGTTGTAGATAATTCGAACTTTTTTTCCCTTTATTGTTACGTACACTAATCAAATAGTTTAAGCATTGTAGTCTTTCCGTGATAAATCTTATTTAAGTAAATTCAGAGTAAAATTAATAGGAAGTTTGATGCAACAATGCGTGTTGTGAAAGATTATATCCGAGGAACAATCTAACAATATAGATGAAACGCATATTGCATTAATGCTGAGATATAAGTTGTACATTTAATATGCGGGTGTTGCTTACTTAAGAATAAGTTACTTTTTTGGATTTATGAGATTAGAATTTAAAAATTACAATACAAATTATAATAAAAAATGTAATATAGTGATGGCCACGGCCCGGGTTAGGTAGTTTCCATTCGGTTCTAGTTCCACTCGGAGCTTGGTTTGGATGTTTTTCGTTCCGGTTTCAGTTCCAGGTGGTTCCAAACGATTCCTTGGCGGTTTAGGAGGCGGTTTCGGGGATTCAAACTCCCGGGTTGGGCGGGTCAGATCATCAGTTGCATTCTTTTTTTTTTACTTTAAATATAATATAAAAATATTATAATAATCCGGACGTACCTTTGGTGATTACTTGATTATTAGCGAAATTCATTGCTTTTCTTCCTTATTAAAATATTCACTACAAAGAAGGAAGAAAATAAATAAAAAAACGATAAAGATGATTAATGAAAAAGAGAAAGAAAATGAACTTGAACCTAGTATCTCGAAGGGATACTAAATTGTCTAGATATCCCCAAAGAGTTAAAGGCCACTTAGTTCTTTATTGTACTTTTTATTTTTAGTTGTTGAATGTTGATTGATCGATGTCCGATATTCATGATCCTATTCGTTTTCTACATCATCATCTTGTTGGTTCGATGCTTTTGTTGCCTCTTCTCCCGACGATGCTGCAGATGTATCCATCATCACCCATGGATGATAATCGTCTTGATCATTTTCGTTCTTGAGTGTGTTCGAACCTCCGTTTGATCCCAATTTGCAAACACATATTTAAATAGAATGTGGAACAAAGACGAGATCTCTTTTCATCAAAAACTTTTCTACCTATACTAAAAGCAGACTCCGAAGCACTAGTTGAAGTAGGAATTGCAATGATATCCTTTGCAATTGTCAATATTATGGGGAATTTTATTGATTTTTCTTTCCACCATTTTAAAATATTAAAACTATCTTGTTTAATTTCAAAGAGATGTTTAAGATAGTTATCTAATTCTAAATATGAAGTGGAGGGTGAGGAAGAAGATGTCCCTACAAAACTATCATCTTGGCTTATTATGTTAGCTATTATGATGAGAAGATGGCCACAATGTATCGCAATTTGGAATATATACACTAGAATAGTAATCATAAAATTCTGCTAAAAGTTTTTTACAATTTCCAACATAATTGTGTACATCGCAATTCCATAAATATAAGGAAAATTATTAAATACGTCTTTTGTTTCTCCATCAGATCTGCAAGAATTGGTTTTAAAAATTCTCTAGTATATCATGATTTCATGTGAATGGTTAAGAAGATGGTAAAAATAGTAATGCATTCAATTATTACTAGGTGGACGTTTGATTCATAAACATATGAGAAACTTTGTGTGGTCATACGCATCTAATATTTTTTGTATGACTATAACTAGTTCTTATGTTCCATCGCTTATACGACTATCCGTACACTCACTATATGGTTGTGTTATAATAGGACGATATACGATAGCATTTTTTAATAGATCATGAGTCGAGCCCCAACGTGTAGGAGTATTTAACGACCAATATACTTTTTTAACTCCATAATGGTCACATAATTGTTTATATCTCCTCTTTACTTGTCCTAATCTCAGCCACTTATCTATGTCTCTAATAGGATATAAATCACTTAATTTTTTAAATACCTTCTTGACAAGATAAGTTAATAATATGAGCACAACAACGTATGTGTAATAATCTACCACCAATAATAAATGGAAAGTAGTTCGTTATAAAAAAATTCAAGGCATCTAATGTTGGCGGTTGCGTTATCGGTAGAATAACAAAATATCTTATCTAAGAAGTTCCATTCTTTACATATGTTAATTAATTTATATTTTATGTTATCACAAGTATGTCTTCTGCGAATCAACTCAAAAGCAATTATTTTTTTTGAATAAACTAGTTATGGTCTATCCAATGTGCTGTTACACATATAAGTAACTAAAGGTGGGGGAGAAAACTAAATATCGGTTGTTATGCTAAGCCTACCATTAAAAGCATTTAACATTTCTACTAATTCATAATTTTTTGATTCATATAATTTTATTGTGCGCCGTTTAAGACTGTTCCTAGAGATCACTCTATATTCTGGTGACAAAGTTTTTCTAGTGTAATATTCGCAAGCCTTACTTTCGCAATGGTTAAATGACAACTCATTAAAAATTACATATTTAGTAAATTCATCAATCATTTTATTACGATTATATTTAAAAGGCATGCCTCCGCCGTGGATCTCCATTGTCCACTTATGGTCTCATTGGCGTTTGCTGCATGAGTTTCCTTTGTGATTTCATATTTCTTTGGCAAATGTTTGTTGAAAGATCCCATACTACCACCTGACACGTATTCACAAAGCACACACTCTACCTCAAATGGCTTGTTAAAGTCAGGTAGTCTTAGAATGGGGGGGCTGCACATAAGGTTTTTGATATTTTCAAATGCTAGTTGTGCTTCTTTAGTCCAAGTAAACACCCCTTTTTTGGTACAATCAGTGATGGGTGCTATAATGGTGCTGAATCCCTTAATAAACCTTCTATAAAAAGAAGCTAGTCCATGAAATGCCCTTACTTGGGTGAAATTTGTGGGTGTGGGCCAGGTTTTGATGGCATCTACCTTAGTTGGATCCACTTTGACTCCTTCCCTCCCTACTACAAACCCAAGAAAATATACTTCTTTAAGCAAAAATGAACAGTTTTCTAATTTTCCAAACAACTTTTGGTGCCTTAATACCTCAAATAATTGCCTAAGATGGTCTAGATGTTCTGTGACTTCCTTACTGTAAACTAGTATATCATCTAGGTATACCACTATGAATCTCCCTAGAAATGGCCTGAGGACTTCATTCATCAACCTCATGAATGTGCTAGGGGCACCAGTAAGCCCAAAAGGTATCACCAACCATTAATACAGCCCATATTTTGTTTTGAAAGCTGTCTTCCACTCATCTCCTTCCCTCATCCTTATCTGATGATACCCACTCCTTAGATCAATTTTGCTTAACCACTGTGATCCACCTAGCTCATCTAACATATATATCATCTATTCTAGGTATGGGGAATCTATATTTGATTGTGATGTTTTTTTACACTTCTGCTGTCCACACACATCCTCCAAGTCCCATCTTTTTTTTGGTATAAGAAGGGTAGGAACAGCATAGGGGCTCATACTCTCCCTGACATATCCCTTATCCATGAGCTCTTGGATTTGTTTCTAAGTTCCTTGGTTTCCTCAAGACTAGTTCTGCATGCAGGTTTGTTGGGTAGTGTAGACCCTGGTATGAGGTCATTCTGATGTTTAATAGCCCTAAGTGGTGGTAAGCCCTTGGGTGAGTCATTAGGTAAGACATCTGCATATCTTTCTAACAGTTGGGCTATCCTAGGGTCTAAGGGTGTGTTCTCATCCCTAATTTCCTTATTGAACAGGAGGAAGGCCTGTTCACCTCTTCTCACCATCTGTTCACTCACTTTCCTACCAATCAAGGCAGTGCTTGGTTTGGTCTTCTGTGGTGGTAGTGTCCTGTGAGGGGGCAGGGGCATTAGGTCTTTTAGTTTTCCCTCATGCCTTAAGGTGCACACACTAGTATAGCCATTATGGGTTGTCTTTCTATCATGCTGCCAGGGTCTTCCTAGCAAAACATGGCATGCTGTCATATCTAACACATCACACAACACTTTGTCAGTGTAGGATCCTATGGCAAACGGAACTAGACACCTCCTCTTAACATAACCACTTGCTTTGTTGTCAAGCCACTTTGATTTGTAAGGGTGGGGGTGATTCTTAGTTTCTAAGCCTAGGGTTTGCACTAAGTCCTTGCTTACACAGTTGGATTCACTACCTCCATATATGATTAAATCACAAACTTGGTCTTTAATCTTGCATTTGGTTTGGAATATGTTTTCCCTTTGGTCATTAGGTTTGACCTTCGGTGTGGCATGGAAATTTCTCCTAATAAGCATGTTCTGTCTTTCATGTTCAGCATAGACTACTTCCCTGTCTTCTTCTTCACTCTCCTTAGTATCTTCTAAAGGCTCTACCTCTCCATCTTCACATACTACATAGGTTCCATCAGGGTCATCCTCATTGGTGCAGGGTCCTACCATTTCCTCCTTCCCATTCCTGCTCACTAACATATGTAGAAACACTTAGAGATATAAAACGCAACAAGAGGGGGGGGGGGGGGGTGAATTGTTGTTTGCTCTTTGTGTATATTTTCGCCCTGTTTTTCTTGCGAAATTTTATAATAAAAATACTCAAAGCAATATAAAGAAACTTAAAAGAACACTAAGATTTAACGTGGAAACTTTCTTGGCCATGTAAGAAAGAAAGCCACGACCCACTAGGGATTTCAACTTCTCTTATGCTATGTTTGGGAATGGGGATTTCATTTGGAAATCTAGCATTGGATCAAATTAAGTGTTTGGTAAATTAAAAAATTTCAAATTTGGATTTGATTGAATTCCACCTTTGTTTCCAAAGTAGTTAAAGTGGAGAATTTGAGAATGACTTGTCAAACCTTGTCATTTCAAATTCTCCATTTATGATTCCATAATTAAAATTAAGAATTTGAAATGAAATACATGTTCCCAAACGGAACCTTATAATATTTTATGTAATTACAATTCTCATTACATAAAACTTCTCTTCTCCTTCTCTTCTCTAGGCCTCACCTTCTCTTCTCCTTCTCGTGTTCCTTCTTCTCGTTTATCTTTTCTCTCTTTTACATAAATTTCTCACTATTCCCCCTTAGACTTCCCAAAGTCTAAATTACACACTCAGAAAAACCATACAAGAAAAATTCTCTAAAATTGGATGAAAAAATAAGGAATAGCACAAGGAAATATTTATGGATTTAATTGGCAATTAAGAACACTAAAAATTTCCTCTTCTTGATTTAGATCTCACGAAATCTTTTGTGGGAGCACTCGATAGAATTTACATGAATATTTCTCTCCAAGATCTCATGTGCCGGTTAAAACCATTTATATACCCACAAGAATTAGGTTTAGCCATAAACCCATGATCTAATGATGTGGGAGTAGTGGGCATGAATCGTGGAGTAGTGGGTTTTGTCTTTTAGCTAAAATTAGATTAGATCCTATTTTTTAGGGAGTAATTTTAGGATTAACTATTTTTAGGGTTAGTTATTTTTAATTGCCAAACTAAATCCTTGTGCTAACTTACTTATCACCCGTACAACAAAATAAAAATAAAAATAAAAATTATTTTCTTAATATCTTCGTTGACCATTTCTCTGACCAGTTGCGCTGGGAACACAACATTGTCTCCGTTTGGACAGTCTTCGATTTTGACTAATCTGGAATTGTTCCATGTCTTCTCACGAGTTACAAAGTTCTTCCACAACTTCTTAAGGTACTATCGACAATATTTTAGTGATCGGATACACGACCTATCAAAACAATCTCAAACACAATTTGTTTGTTTATAAAAGTTTAAGTCATCATCAAAACCAAATGGGCCAACAAATTCCCTCTTTTTGATGATGGCAAACTTTATAAACAAAGTTAAGTAAAATAGAGTAAAGCATATAATGTGAACATGCAAGAGATTAACACAATTTCAACCATATTATTAAATCAAATCGTTACAAATAATTTACTAATCTCTTAAGCAAGCATATTACTCTAGTAAATTAAATTTTAAAAACTCTTTCGAAAATCATGTGGTTAAACATGACTTTTTTTTTCAAAATTAATAATAAAAAATTAAAACAAAACAAAACATAAAAATTAAGAACCATATAGAAACACATAAAATAAGAAACACAATAACACAATAATTTAAGAACTTCAATACTATGAAGTTGTAAGAATTTAAGTTAAGTCAAACAAGGTGACTAGCAACAACGAATTCCATAAACAGTAGAGTTAAGCCATTAATCCTAAACTAAGCTAAAGTATACTAAGCATAAACCATGTAAAGTTAAAACGAAGACTAAGTAAAAGCGTAAGCACTCACAAGACACAACTTAAGTTTGTTGCCTTCTTCCCCCTTTTGACATCATTCAAAAAGTAGGGATTTTATCAAACCAAAGTTCTAAGGCAAGCGTTAGACAAGTTAAGATAGTAAGCAGCAAACTAAGTAAGCAAACGCCTAAACATCAATCAAGAAATGCACGCCATAAACATCATAGACCATAAGGTATAGAGAATAAAGGATAGCAATGATTTCTCCTTTCATGTTGTCGCCAAAGGTCACAGTTCCTCCATCATAGGCTTCCAGTGAGAGAAATTTTGATCTATCGCCTGTCATGTGCTTGGAACAGCCACTAGAACCTGCAATACGAACTTAGTTGTTAGAGGGTGGAACCCAGCCATCCTTGGGTTCCATGTCGATTATACAAGAATCATATTTCTTAATCCAAACTCTATCGACATATATTTGGTTCGTTTTGTTATGTTGTTCCCTTTTTAAACATTGATGTTTTAGGTGCCCAGTCTTGCCACAAAAGGAACAGACCTTACTACTTGGGAGATTGACATAGACCTTTTTCTTTTTATCATATTATTGTATCCTAAACCTTCGGTTCCTTTGGTTTTAGCATTAAGAATCCATTTGGGAACTTCTTTGATTTTCCCTTTTTCTCTTGAATTTTAATTCAAGCCTTAGTCGATCATTTTCATTTATGGCGGATTCTAGGTCTAACTTCATTTGATTAAAAACACATTTAATTTCCTTATAAGACTCATAACTCAATTCCATTTCTAGAAACCTAAGTTGATTTAGTTCAATATTTAACATGATGTTCTCTTGTTTAACTTTTTCTATAGCTTCTTTTAACATCACGTTCTTATCAAGCAATTCAAAGAATCGAGTTTCCACATCGGACCTAAAAGAATTTAGGTAGGATATTTGGTCTTTGCAAGCCTTGAGGTATTTTTCTGTTTGGAGACAGATTGCTGTTTGTTTTTCTAAGTTTTCGTGAGACTCTAAAATCATTTTACTCAATTTATGTTTATCCAATTTGAATAAGTAATCAGAAAATGAATTAGGAGACAATACCTGCACCAAGTCGGACCCACAAGATTAGGCCAAACTTGAGTTGTTGCGGAATCAAGATTGAACCCTTCTAAAACTCTTAGACATGAACAAAGATATGATCAGATTTGGACTAATCTTGGACAAGACTCTAAGCAAGTCGCACTCACTTTCAAGCCAATGCCCTCCAACTCTCAAAATCGAAGAAAGATTCACTCACTTTGATCTTGGTGGATACTTGCCTATGATCTCTCTTTGCTTTCACTCACAAAGACAAGAAGATAGAATAGAAAAAGCTCTTGCACTTTCCCTTTGAAAGAGAAACTCCCTCTCTTGATCTCTAATTTCTTAGAAGTGTTTTTTATTAATCATCCAAAGCTTTCTATTACAATGAGTAGATGCCTCTATATATAGACACAAAACAAGATGAGCACATGCCTAGCACATGACTTTTAAAAATACAAATAGGCATGTGACTTAATTAAAACTCACATGTTTATTATTTTTTTACACATTCAATTAGAAAACACTACAAATACTAATTGAATTATCTACGTGTGATGTCCTGCTGCTGCTCTAATATTGTTGTTGGTATGTACATAATAGCTTCAAACGATTATATATTAATGCGGTACTGAACAACCAATGTTCCACCGTCGTAAGGCCTAGCAAGACCTGAACCACACATGGTTCATTCTCTCCTTCTTATTGAAAATAATTGTCCTCAATTCTTAGCGCTTGGATTATCTTGGTTTTGCCTCAACAAGCACATTTTGAACATAACACAACTGCTCAATACCAAAGAGTAGGTTGCGTTGTGGATCACACCTCAAAATCAACACGAACTAATATTACCCCTATTCACCCCATATGTAACGATGAATGCTTGGCCCTTACTTGCATAATGAACCAAACCCATATGTTAAACAAGCTCACTAATATGATTAATTTTCTTGTTTTACCAAGACTCAACATGACTTGTTGCATTCTCCCCTTCTTAGAGAAAATTCGTCCTCGAACTTTTGTAAGGTGGAACTCAACAAATGCACTAATATAAAAAAAATCAAAGAAAGGTGATTTTTTTAATGCACAAAATCAACCTTGACAAACTCATGCTTTTTTGTTGTTTCTTTTTGTAAACCAACCTCGAATCTTGGATGAGAATCAACCACTTCTAAGCATCCGAGTATAGAGCCAACATCCTCCACGCAAGTTGTCTCAACAACCTCATCAAGATCTTTAACAATCTCACCACAAGGTTCGTCAACAACTACTTCATTATTTGATTCTTGAATATCATCATGAGAAGGAACCAATGATGTGCCCTTAGTTTGTTCCTCAATATGTTTGGAAAGGATCTCAAATTTAATCTTAGGCGGATTAGCATAAGGATCATACTCATAAACCAATTTTGAGTCACCATATTGCTTTTGTAACTTTTTCTGAAATGCTCTTTTTTCATAAGAAAGCCACATTTCCATCTCCAATTCATACATTTGATACCATACATTCCTCAATTGTTCATGCCAAATATCAACTTGCATCAAATCTCCATGTTGTTCACTATTCTCCTTTAGCTCTTTAAACATTGATTCCTCATTCTTCAATGATTGTAGCTTGATTTTATCCTCTAATGCATGTTCTATTTCATCAAATGATATATACTTGATCTTGTTTGATTTTGATGATTTCATCTTCTAAAGCTCAATAAGGGTGAGAAAAGAAAGAAAGTAAAGAAACAAAGTTTTGGGAAATTGTGGGCACAAAAAAAAAAAAAAAAAAAACAGAACAATTTCAAAAAAGTGTATGAAATGTTTGCTACAGTAAACCCAACCAAATCACTTCCATTATTGATGAAATTTGGTGACAACAAAATTCCATATGTCTATAAACATCTCCAATTGAAAACACTCAGAAACGTGACTTAGTTTGATCACAATTCAAAAATTTCTCCAAACATGCAATCTGATTGTGTTCTGTGAACTTTAGTCAAACAAATAGGCATATCTTTTTTTTCACAAATCCAAGGACTAAATAAAATGACCCACGAAAAACTAGACTCAAAAATAAGCAAAATGAAAAAAGAAACAATGAAAAAGCCCTTCAACCAAAGGAGAAATGAAGAACTCACAGAAGGCAAAAAAAACCACCCTCTTGTACATTTGCAAAATAAGCAATCAAAGGGCCATTCAAGAAAGCTACAAAAATGATGAAATGATGAACAAATGATATGTTCTAATGTTTATGGGATACCTTTTGATAATTTTGTGAAAGATGGTTGCAAAATACTAGGATCTTGATAGAATTTTGAAGAGAACTTACCAAGCTGCCCATATTAAGTCACTTTTAGGCAGGTTGCAAAGAAAAATTCATATCTCCTTCACTACTCAACCAATTCCAATAATTCCAACTCCCAAAGTTTTCTAACTCAATAAGGAATACCCCATAAAAACAGTTTTGAAAAAAGATAACATTACGATCTCCAAAACGCTTCTGTTTTCGACCCAAAATTCTGTCTGTTTCGGACAGATTCTGTACCCTATCGTTTTTTGCGATTTTTGGCTATTGTTTCTTATCAAAACCAATTGAAATCTTCACCCCACAAGGACTTATCGCTCTAATGCCAAGTTGCACCAAGTCGGAGCCACAAGATTAGGCCAAACTTGAGTTGTTGCGGAATCAAGATTGAACCCTTCTAAAACTCTTAGACATGAACAAAGATATGATCAGATTTGGACTGATCTTGGACAAGACTCTAAGCAAGTCGCACTCACTTTCAAGACAATGCTCTCCAACTCTCAAAATCGAAGAAAGATTCACTCACTTTTATCTTGGTGGATACTTGCCTATGATCTCTCTTTGCTTTCACTCACAAAGACAAGAAGATAGAATAGGAAATGCTCTTGCACTTTCCCTTTGAAAGAGAAACTCCCTCTCTTGATCTCTAATTTCTTAGAAGTGTTTTTTATTAATCATCCAAAGCTTTCTATTACAATGAGTAGATGCCTCTATATATAGACACAAAACAAGACGAGCACATGCCTAGCACATGGCTTTTAAAAATACAAATAGGCATGTGACTTAATTAAAACTCACATGTTTAATATTTCTTTACACATTTAATTAGAAAACACTACAACTACTAATTGAATTATCTACGTGTGATGTCCTGCTGCTGCTCTAATATTGTTGTTGGTCTGTACATAATAGCTTCAAACGATTATATATTAATGCGGTACTGAACAACCAATGTTCCACCGTCGTAAGGCCTAGCAAGACCTGAACCACACATGGTTTAATACCTCTTTTCCTTTGGACTTCTCATCATGCGGTCCCATGAGACATAGATTGGCTGTTTCTTCTTCAACGGGAGCTTCGGTTTCAGCCTCGCTTTCGGATTCTCCCCATGCAGCTATCATGGCTTTGCGAAAATCGGCTTTGTTGAAGTTCCCTTTTGCTAGTTGTCTTCCTGTCTCTCTTGCCTTCCTTTTTCCCTTTTCATTCTTCCATAGAGGGCATTCCTTGATGAAGTGCTCGGTACTTCCACACTTGTGACATTCATAGGTTTTGGAATTTGAAGTTCCTCTTTCTTTGTTGTTTCTTTGATTATTATAGCGGTTGTTCCTGAAGAACTTCTTGAATTTCCTAACCAACATTGCAGCCTCTTCCTCATCAATTTCTGATTCTTCTTGATCGTTTGCTGCCAGAGCCAGACCTTTGTTTTGGAACTGTCAGCTGTTCCCAGATGCAATTCATGTGTCATAAGGGAACCAGCCAGTTCTTCCAGATTGAACTTTGTGAAATCTTTAGACTCTTGAATGGCTGTGACCTTAGCTCTCCAACGATCATCTTGAGGTAGGCTTCTTAGGATTTTTCGTACATGTTCATCTGAGGGAATTAGCCTTCCAAGGGAGACAAGCTCATTTGTGATATTCGTGCATCTAGTAAACATTTCTTGAATGTTTTCTCTAGGTTCCATAACAAATCTTTCGTATTTTGACATGAGCAAGTCAATCTTGGAACGCTTTACTTCACTTATTCCTTTGTGGGTTACTTCCAGCAGATCCCAAATTTGTTTTGCTGTTTTGCATCCCATAATGCGATTGTGTTCGTTTGGACCAAGCCCACAGTAAAGCAATTTGATAGCAAGAGCATTCATCTCCATCTTCTGAAAATCTTCCTTCTCATATTCTGTTATCGGTTTGAGTACAGTCTCGTTATTGGAGTTGGTAGTTGTTACCTCAAAATCTCCAACTTCGATGACTCTCCAAACTTGATAATTCTCGGCTTTGATGAAGATCTCCATCTTATTCTTCCAATACGTGTAGAATTTACCATCGAACATTGGCGGCCTCTGAGTAGAGTAACCTTCTTCCATGCGTTCATTCATTTTCAACATCTCTAATACACCAAGATACGGCTCTCAGGGTTTTCTGATCAAATGAGGAACAGGAATCTGATACAAATTGTAGAAACACTTAAGAGATATAGAACGCAACAAGAGGGGGGGGTGAATTGTTGTGTTGCTCTTTGTGTATATTTTCGCCCTGTTTTTCTTGTAGAATTTTTATAATAAAAATACTCAAAGCAATATAAAGAAACTTAAAAGAACACCAAGATTTAACGTGGAAACTTTCTTGGCCTTGTAAGAAAGAAAGCCACAACCCACTAGGGATTTCAACTTCTCTTATAATATTTTATGTAATTACAATTCTCATTACATAAAACTTCTCTTCTCCTTCTCTTCTCTAGACCTAACCTTCTCTTCTCCTTCTCGTGTTCCTTTTTCTCGTTTCTCTTTTCTCTCTTTTACATAAATTTCTCACTATTCCGCCTTAGACTTCCCAAAGTCTAAATTACACACTCAGAAAAACCATGCAAGAAAATTCTTTAAAATTCGATGAAAAAATAAGGAATACAACAAGGAAATATTTATGGATTTAATTGGCAATTAAGAACACTAAAAATTTCCTCTTCTTGATTTAGATCTCACGAAATCTTTTGTGGGAGCACTTGATAGAATTTACATGGATATTTCTCTCCAAGATCTCATGTGCCGGTTAAAACCATTTATATACCACAAGAATTAGGTTTAGCCATATACCCATGATCTAATGATGTGGGAGTAGTGGGCATGAACCGTGGAGTAGTGGGTTTTGTCTTTAGCTAAAATTAGATTAGATCCTATTTTTTAGGGAGTAATTTTAGGATTAACTATTTTTAGGGTTAGTTATTTTTAATTGCCAAACTAAATCCTTGTGCTAACTTACTTATCACCCGTACAACAAAATAAAAAGAAAAAAAAATTATTTTCTTAATATCTTCGTTGACCATTTCTCTGACCAGTTGCGCTGGGAACACTGCATTGTCTCCTTTTGGACAGTCTTCGATTTTGACTAATATGGAATTGTTCCATGTCTTCTCACGAGTTACAATGTTCATCCACAACTTCTTAAGGTACCATCGACGATCTTTTAGTGATCGGATACATGACCTATCCAAACAATCTCAAACACAATTTGTTTGTTTATAAAAGTTTAAGTCATCATCAAAACCAAATGGGCCAACAACATAGATTTTGGTCTGCTTGTCTTTCTGATCACATTCCATTCCTGTACTGTGAAGGCCCTAGCATTGGGAAACTGATGTGCTCGATTTAGAGCACATTTATCTCCCCATTTATGTGTCGATATCTCGCGTTTTATAGTGGTTTTTACACATCTTACGCATGATTTTACCTCGATCTTGCCTCCATGTGCTTTTAAGTGTTTTTAGGTGTTTTCAAGGAGTTTTCAAGGTGTTTTCGTTGCGTACGAGATTTCGGCGCTTGAATCGAAGATTAAGCACGCGTTTCGAGGCATTCTCGAACATTTTGAGTCATATCTAAAGTCCTCGTAAAATTTCGAAGTCGTTCGATGATTGTTCGTGGATGAAAAAAGATCAATTCAAGCACTCAAGCTCTCCATTCGGGCGAATCCCTAGTACATTCGGTCGAATGTATGCAAGGGGTCAAAGCTAGCTGCCAATGCCCTACAAATCGAGCGAATGAGCAGCTGTATTCGAGCGAAGGAACATGATTCGGGCGAATCCCCCACAAATTCGGTCGAATTTGCCTCAAGACCAAAAGACATCAAAAATCACTAGAAATACCGAATCTGAACACATTCGTGCGAATCTGTCAGAGGCATTCGGGTGAATCTACATAAAAACAGCGAAATGTTTCTCTTCGCAAGCCCAATCCACGTAGGACTTTTAGGGCTTTTAAGGCTCGACTTGTGTAGCCTATAAATACCCCTTTTTCTGATTGTAAACCCTATGACTTGAGAGGGAGTAACCCTCCCACTCTTGTTCATCACTTTATTGCTTTTCTTCTCTTAGTTTTTGCCCTAGTTTAGTTTTGTTCTTCATTTATGTCATCTTTCTATGTAAGTTTACATTTCCTCCATTTCATTAATGTCATTTATTGCTTTCATTTAATGCTTTCTCTTATTGCTTTCTTTATTGCTTTCATTTAATGCTTTGTAGTGTAGATTTTATTGTTTCCATGTTCTTCTTCCTATTTAATGCTTTCCCTTTAAATGTTTTGATGTCTTTCTCTTCTTTTATGCTTTCTAGAATAGATTTATTGCCTTCCTCTCTCTTGCTTTCACTTTTCATATGCTAGAGTAGATTTTAGGGTTTTGGGTTAGAGAAATCCTAGGGCTTTGGTCTTGTGTTTAATGTTTAGGAAGATGATTGAGGATGATGTTGGTTTGATTGATTGATATTCGATGCATATCTTGTCCTGCCACTCCCTTGCGAGACATAGGGCGATTATGGGTCGTTCGTATAGACTATAGGTCGTCAACTTCCCCATGCCATCTAGAGTGTCTCGATTGACCTTCCTTCAATCTCCTTCGATCTAACCTATCTCTATTTCCAATAGACCTACCTAGGGTGGACCTAGCCTAAGCCCGCTTTCTTTCCTTGTTTGTTTTCATCCTTAGTTTAGTTTACACACCCTTCAACCTACACACCATCAACCTTTCACACACCAACTCTTTAGTCTAGCACCTCTTGTCTCTGTGGTTCGATCCCCAACTTACCTCTATACTCGCTATAGTTGTATTTAGGGTGTTTATAAATGTGTTTGCATAGCTTAGGTTCTTAGCGTAAAACGACGCGTTAAAAACCGGTTATCAGAAACTCACTCATGATATGCCCATGGCCATGACATTTAAATCAAACAACTCGCTTAGGGTCTTTACTGTCCTTGTTCCTAAATTGGGTCAGAGGGGGTTGGTTTCTGTTAGGCACAGAGGTTGAGGTCTGATTAGTAGTACTGGCAGGGCTTGGTGTGTGATACCCCTGATTTAGCTTGAAAAGAGATTGATTGAATACTCATATCAACAAGGTGCATCTTCTTTTCTAGGGAGCCCATTTGCTAAGAACTCCACAGTTAAGCGTGCTTGGTGGGGAGCAATCTTAGGATGGGTGACCTCTTGGGAAGTTTTTCGGGTGCGCACGAGTGAGGCCAAAGTGCGCTGGAAAGACTTGTGTTGGTCTATGGGGCCAGTCTATAGTCTCCATGAGTAGTCACCGGTGGTCCGTTGGGCCGGGGTGTTACAAATGGTATCAGAGCAACCCTGCGACCGTGGCTGATTGTGTGTTCAGCGCACCTAGCGGCCGAAAAGATCCTGAAGTGACGGTCCAACGAGGACGTTGTATTCTTAAGTGGGGGTGAGTGTGATACCCCAGATTTAGATTCAAAAGAGATTGATAGACTACTCATATCAACAAGGTGCATCTTTTTTTCTAGGGAGCCCATTTGCTAAGAACTCTACAGTTAAGCGTGCTTAGTGGAGAGCAATCTTAGGATGGGTGACCTCCTGGGAAGTTTTTCGGGTGCGCACGAGTGAGGCCAAAGTGCGCTGGAAAGACTTGTGTTGGTCTGTGGGGCCAGTCTACAGTCTCCATGAGTAGTCACCGGTGGTCCGTTGGGCCGGGGTGTTACATGGTGTGCCTCTGGTGTCGTTAGGCCTATAGAGTCTGTTGTAGGTGCTACTACTGCTGGTCTTTTTCTTGGAATATTTTTCTAGGGTCAGGGCTGTGCTGCAGACCAAGCTAAAGGTTAGATTAGGCATAATTTCTAATTTTTTTTCTTATGTCCTCTCTTAGTCCAACTATAAATTTGCCCACCATCATTTCTTCTGTCTCATTTGTGTCACATCACAGCAAACTTTTCCCATTCTTGGATGTAGTCAGAGACTGACTTGTGGTCCTGTCTCAAGGTTCCCCATGCATAAAAAGTTGTTATCTAAAGTTTCTTGTGACATATTTCCTTCTTAGGTGTTTTTTAAGTTTTTTCCAAGTATTTAGCCTTTCCCTATCCTCCCTCCTTCTTTGCTTCTGCACTCCCTCAAGCCAAACAGTAGCAAGTTTGGTGAGTCTCATCTTAGCAAGTTTGAACTGTTGTTCAGGAGGTGTATCTTTGAAGTCAAAGTACCTTTCAAGACTGGCTTCCTAATCAAGATAGGTTTCAGGGTTGTGACTATGTCCATCAAATTCTGGTAGGTCAAGTCTAAGGGTTTTGTCTTCTGTGACTCTAGGATTTTGGTGTGGTAGATGTGGTCTTTCCTCATTTTCCCTAGTATTGTTAGCCACAGTAGGGGCTAATTGTTTGACAATATCTGTAAGGAAATTAAATTTCTCCTCAAGATCCATGTTATGAGCCATGACTAAGGTTTATGATGTACACAAGATTTTGATCCCACCACAGAAAAATGCAAGAACAGAGAAAAATGTAAGAACAAATATGACACAACAAGAAATTCACTTATGATTATCAAAATAAGTCACAAGCAATAACAAGGATAACACCAAAACTAGTTGAGAACAAAACATAATGCAAGAAGTGCTTTCTTGAAATTCCTGTTTACCTTCACCCTTAATTTGTGGATGTAACAATGGATGAAATTGTAATCCAGAGGGTTAGAATACTTTCTTTTGCAGAGATTAGATAGAGGATTACCTGAATTTTGGCAATGAAATGCAAATCTCAGATGCACCTTTGGGACAGAATCCCTTACCAGAAGTCTGATGTTGTTTGTCTTCAATGATCCTCTGGTTGTTCCTCCTCCTTGGTTGATGTTATGCACGCCAACCAAAGCTCTGATACCAAGTTGCACCAAGTAGGGGAGGAAATGCAGATGTAAACACGAGGCAACACAAGAAAACTCCTTTCAGATGCACAGGTGTTTGAAAATCAGAACCAAGAATAAGGTTCTTGGTTTGCTCCAATCAGTCTTGAAGGCTGATTGTCCTTGGAAGAGACCTGGAATAACCCCTTGAGTTATGAGGCCCAATACTCACACTTCTCTCTGAGATCTCTTGATCTTGGATAAGGATTACTTCTTTCTTGATGGTGATTGACTCACAATCACTCAAAAACAGAAATGAAAATGATTCGTAAAACAAGCAAAAATGAAGAAAACTGAACTATTATTGTATGTTGAATGATGAATGAATTCACCCTTACATAACCCCTATATATAGGTTTCTAAAGGGGAAGAAAGAAAACACGACAAGTTAATTAAAAGCCACGTGGCAATACATGTGCACTCTTTATTACTAAAAACAGGAAAAAAATGACTAAGTCTAAAAATTAGGACAAAAGCCTGTTTTGGAATTCTGCTGACCAGGCCACCTTCAACTTGCCCTCTAGGGTTCCATGTGTATGACCAGTAGGGTTCTTGGGCCTTGACAGCTAGGTCCATGTACAGAGATGCCATTCTTGGTCTGCTCCAGGTCTAGGGTGCTCTGGTCTGTGCTCAGCAAGTTGACCAAGGTTTGGTCACCAATTTGCCTAGTTGTTCTGTCTCCTATGGCAGTCATGTTTCTTGGGGCCCTATCTTGCTCATTTGGGCTTTCCATGCCCATTTCTTGGCCTGTGTAGTAGGCCAACCCTTCCCTCATTCCATTTCTGGCCTTGGATCCCTCTACCATGCTCACACCAAGATTTGGTGCAGAAATCTTACGGAAAATACCTGTATGTTTCTAAGGATTTGGTATTTTCAGTCTTGGGCTGGCTTGATTCTTTTTATTAGCTTTTAGGCTGTTCATATGTGCTCTTAGACCTGTCTTTAAGCTTGTGTGGTGATGTTCTCGTTTTAGAGCACATTTATCTCCTTATTTTAGTGTCGTTTCTCGCGTTTTCTATTGGCATTTGCATACTTTACACATGATTTTACCTTGATCGTATCTCCATGGTTGTTTAAGGTGTTTTTAGGTGTTTTAAGGATATTTCGAGGTGTTTTCGTTGCGTACGAGATTTCGACACTTCAATCGAAGATGAGACACGCGTTTCAAGGCATTCCCGAGCATTTCAAGTCGTACCCAAAGCCCTCGCAAAGTCCCGAAGTCATTTGATGTTAATTTGAAGTTGGAAGAAGAACAATATGGGCCAAAAAGCTCACATTCGACCTAATGCAAGCCCACTTCGGGCGAATGGACATTAGAACTTCAAGAACAAGGCTCCAGCCCATCAGTTCGAGCGAACCAGATCATCCATTCGGGCGAATCTTGACCATTCGGGCGAATGGATTTTTGGATTCGGGCGAATGGTATTAAACATCACCATTTGGCTTCAAAACTTTCTGGAAACCACGAATGACTTGGATTCAGGCGAATGAGCATAGAATCGGGCGAATGGACCCCCATATTCGACCGAATGGACCTTAAAATCAGCGCTGTTTTATTTCTTCGCAACTTATTCCACGTAGGATCTTTTAGGGTTTTTACCCCCACTTTGTACAGCCTATATAAAGGCTCATTTTTGAATGTATCCCCCATGACTTGAGAGGGAGTAACCCTCTGATAACCGAATTTCTAACGCGCCGTTGTACGCTAGAAACCTTGGCTATGCAAACACATTTATAAACACCCTAAATACAACTATAGCGAGTATAGAGGTAAGTTGGGGATCGAACCACAAGGACAAGGGGTGCTAGACTAAAGAGTTGGTGTGTAAAAGGTTGATGGTGTGTAGGTTGAAGGGTGTGTAAACTAAACTAATGACAAAAACAAGTAAGGAAAGAAAGCGGGCTTAGGCTAGGTCCACCCTAGGTAGGTCTATTGGAAATAGAGATAGGTTAGGTCGAAGAAGATCGAACGAAGGTCAATCGAGACACTCTAGATAACATGGGGAAGTTGATGACCTATAGTCAATACGAACGACACATAATCGCCCTATGTCTCACTAAGGAGTGGCAGGACAAGATATGTACCGAATATCAATCAATCAAACCAACATCAACCTCAACCATCTTCCTAAACATTAAACACAAGACCAAAGCCATAAGGTTTCTCTAACCCCAAAACCCTAAAATCTACTCTAGCATATTGAAAGTAAAAGCAAGAAGAGAAGAAAGCAATAAACCTATTCTAGAAAGCATTAAAGGAAATAAAGACATGAAAGCATTGAATATGAAGAAGAACATGGAAACAATAAAATCTACACTACAAAGCATTAAATGAAAGCAATAAAGAAAGCAATAAGAGAAAGCATTAAATGAAAGCAATAAATGACATTAAATAAACAAAGGGAATGTAAACTTACATAAAGAGATGACATGAAAGTAAAGGAAAGCAATAAAGAAGAAGCTAGAACAAAACTAGGGCAAAAACTAAATAGAAAGCATAAAGAGTTGATGAGCAAGAGAGGGAGGGTTACTCCCAATCAAGTCATGCCCTCACAATTCAGATTAAAGCCCTTATATAGGCTGTACAATGAGGGGGAATAAAACCCTAAAGAATCCTACGTGGAATAAGTTGCGAAAAATAAAACTGCGCTGTTTTTCTTCTCCATTCGGCCGAAGGCACCAAGGCATTCGCCCGAATGGTGCCCATTCGCCCAAATGGGTCACCCTCGGGGTTTCCAGAGAGTTGCAAATGCACCCAAGTGAAAATGCCCTTCCATTCGCCCGAATCTCCTTTTCATTCGCCCGAATGGGCTAGATTCGCCCGAATGGCAGCTTGAATTCGCCCGAATGCTGATGTTCCAGCCTTGTTTTGGTGCAGCTCAGCCAATTCCAACGAATTAGGGCTGGATTCGCCCGAATGTAAGTCAAATGGCCCTTAAGCATTCTTGGAATGTTCCTTTGAGGTACCGGAATGCTTTAAGAACTTGCGAGGGCTTTGGATATGACTTGAAACGCTCGGAAATGTCTCGAAACGCGCGCTTAACCTTCGATTCAAGTGTCGGAATCTCGTACGCAACGAAAACAGCTTGAAAACTCCTCGAAAACACCTAAAAACACTTAAAAGCGCATGGAGACAAGATCGAGGTGAAATCATGCGTAAGATGTGTAAAAACCGATATAAAACGCGAGATATCGACACATAAATGGGGAGATAAATGTGCTCTAAATCGAGCACATCAACACCCCCAAGCTTAACCTTTGCTAGTCCCTAGCAAAGAGACTAGGTAGGAACAACATGAAAGCACATGGGCACCCCAAAAACAAACTAACTACAAAAACAAAATGAAACTAAACTATCAAAGCAATAAAACCTAAAACTCACTGTCGTAGGAATCACGGTCGCACTTAGCACGTACGACAAGCCCTTTAAACCTCAAGGTCTCCCAAAGAGGACGAGTTAGGTCTCGTGAGGGTTTTTCAAAAGGAGACCCACAAATCCAATGCAATGCACATGCAAGGATGAAAACTACATGCAACTAAGAACTATAATGCAAAGTCTAACATGATGCAATGAAGGTGAGCGGAAATCAAAGCAACGCAAGCTGTGTACAAGCAAAACTCTTCCCTAGCCATAGGCGTGCAAGTACAATGGTCTCAAAGAGCGCAATACCGAAGAGAATGACCAATACCACAAACTCGAGATCACTAGGGTAAGCTACACCACAGGCTATGCCACCCACTACCTAGAGAGGTTACAAGTCTACGCTCCCCGGGTTATTTCTCAAAAGATGTGAGAAATATGCAATGACGCTCATGTGTTTGATTATGGTTCGTATTTCGCTCATAATCTTCCGACTAAAGATGAGTCGGGAATCAAACACCTAATAGGGGAGAATCATGGGGATTGTGTCATATCTAACTCCAGCACAAAACAGACTAATCGGACCAAGTCGAACAGGTTAGCACAAGGGTTGTAACGTTGGCTTAGGGTTAAGGTGGGATACATTTGGGAATGTGGAGCTAAGTAGAGGATAGCAAGTGACCCTAAACAAAATACCCACAAACATCTCATGACAAACCAATGAAAACTATATCCACAACCATCAATAACCCAATATCATGTAAGCACAATGATCACCATCATCAAACACTATCAAAACATGTAAAATCTCATAAACACAAGTGTTTCCAAGCTCATCTCCTAAATGATATATCGACCTCCTCACTCACATGAATGTGTATGTGTATAAGAACTCAATGAAAAACAAGAGAGAGGTCTCCTCAAAACATAGAATATGTATGAATAGTAACAATGAAAGCACTAGAGGAGATAGGAGAGAAATAATATGAGCTGGATAAGAAAGGAGTAGAGTCATATGAAACCAACAACCAATAACGTAACCAATAACCCACTAATCACTGTAGCACATAACAAACCCCACTATCACTAAGCTATCCTCTAAGTAAGAAGAGGGAACATTTTGGCTCATGTGGAGGCTAAATAATGTAGCTACAAAAGAATAGGAAAGGCAAAAACTTGGCTTATCCTAAAGTCAATATACGTTCAAGGTAGGCTATTTGGTTATGTAGTTAAATTTTAGCGAACGTGTTATCATCCCTGGTCTCAAGAAAAGCCGACTATACTGGAGAAGAACCGAAACAATACTTAGATCCCATAACTAGCACACACAATGGATTGAACTCGCAAGGAGTCCAAGAAGGCTCAATACTCACAGGCTAGTCGAAATGCGCCTCTAAAGGTAGTCATCCAAGCCACCAACCAAGCAAACCCCAATTCCCCCAAGCTATATGGAAAATAGGTCAAACTCTAGGACCCAAAACATGCACAGGGCTAAGAAATTATGAGTTTGCATAAGGTCAGACCACAAAAGTACACACCAGAAGCAAGCATGCCAGTTTCACAACTCAACCATCTTATTGAAAACTAAACATGAATATGCAATATCTACACTATGTATGAATGCAAGATGAATATGCGAAAGAAAAAAAAATACAAAATGATGCATGCCATGAAACTAAATGCACAAACAAATGGGTGGAGCGACAATGAAGTTGACCATCCCACCCCCAAGCTAAAGCTTTGCTAGCCTCTAGCAAAGAAGGAGAGAAGAAAGATGAAACATTAAAAACCATGGTCAACAAGATTGTCGCAACACCCAACACAAACACAAGCTAGCCAACAATAGAGAGGGAAGAAGGTCATACCTAGGCTAGGAGGGCTTTCACTCCTAGCATTACCATTACCACCATGAAGTGGTTTAATAACTCTCCGCTCCTCAAACGAAGTGGAGGCTTGAAGCGCGAAGCTTGAGCAATTGCCTCCCCTAAGCTAGGGTGAAGCTATAGTCTTCACGTTTGGCTCTTAGGCTCTTAGGCACTTTTAAGCCCTCTCAAAATCGTCGAATAAAACACAAGTAAAACTTGTGGAGGGTCAATTTTAAAGGCCGTTTTGGTCTGCAAATACTAACAAACACTACAAACCAAACGTGAGCAATGACTAGCAAAAATGCAATGCAATGAATGAAAAACAAAAATGAAGCAAAAATAATATATACAGTTGGGTTGCCTCCCAACAAGCGCTTCTTTATGGTCTCTAGCTAGACCTGACTCACTACGGGGTAGCGAGTCAAACTCCGTAGGTGTTTGTCAAATTCACTTCCCACAACAGCTGAGGTTGGGGAGTGAAAGAGGGAGAGAAGAAAGGGGGAAAGAAGAAACACAACAAAAACCGACTTTCCATAACATGATGAAAAGTCGGGGGAAGAATGAACAGAGGGAGGGTGGAGGGAAGCAAGAGGCATAGCAACACAAGCATCAAAGCAAGCATGAACATGAATGACCGGAGCTTCTCATGACAAAGAGGTGTAAGGTGAGACTCAACAGAAGGCACAACAAGGGTATGCACTTGAGACTCCTTATTAACGGGCAAGTCTACCTCTAGGTCATCGGTTCCACTAGCTAGATGATCGTGCACATACGTGAGGGGTGTGTCATATTGAGGTGCGCAAGGGACCTCATCATGAACCTCATCGGTGTGTGGTGCATCAACACAAGAACAATGATCATCAAGAGAAGGAGGGGAGTGATAGCCGGTTTCTAACGCGTCGTTTAACGCTAGAAACTCAAGTTAATCAAACACATTTATAAACACCCTAGTTACAACTATAACGTGTATAGAGGTAAGTTTGGGGATCGAACCACAAGGAACAAGGGTAAGCAAGGTTAAGTGCTAGGTGTAGAGAATGGTGTGTGTATGAAATTGGGTGTTTGCGAACTAAACTAAGGAAAGCAATAAACAAGATTAAGATAACGATAAGAAACAAACGGGGTTGGTGAGGATTCACCCTAGGTCGATGCTATGTTTTTCACACAAAGCTAAGTCAAGGGAGATTGAGCATGGCTCAATAGAGACACTCAAGATGACATGGGGAAGTTGATGACATATAGTCAATACGAACGACCCATAATCGCCCTATGTCTCACAAGGGAGTGGCAGGACAAGATATGTATCGAATATCAATCATTCAAACCAAAACAACCTCAACCCTAATCTAGCATATGAACAACATTCACCAAACCTAGGGTTTCACCAAACCAAAACCCCTAAGAAATCTACTCTAGCATGTTTGGAATGGAAACAACAAAGAACAAAAGAGAAAACATGTATGTAAACATTAGGGCAAGAAATAAACTAAGAATAATGAAAGACAAAGCAAGAAATCTAACTACCCACTATTCTAGAAAGCAATAACCAAAGCAAGAACAAGTTTTGAAAGCAATAGAACAAGATTCAAAGCATTAAATGAAGCATGAAAGGAGGAAAGCATTAAATGACATGAATAAACCATAAACAAAGTAAATGAAAGCAATAAAGAAAGATAGAAGGATAAACTTACATAAACCAAAGTGCTAGAATGAAAGGAATTGAAATAACAAAGCTTGGAATGTAAATGAAAGCATAAAAATCTAATTCTAGGGTTTGGAATTGAAATTAAAGCAATAAAATGATGTTTAATAGAAGAGGGAGATTCTATCTATCAAAGCATAGGGTTTAAGACCCTTAAAGTGCCCTTAAATAGGCTACAATAGTTGGGGTTAAAAGCCCTAAAAAAATACACGTGTTTTAAACTTGCGAAGAAAAGCTGCTGCGCGAAGAACAAGAAGATTCGACCGAAGGGCCTTCAGATTCGCCCGAATGGGCCAGATTCGACCGAATCTGGCTCCCATTCGCCCGAATTGAAGTTGCTGGAAATCTGATTTGGGCTCTAGAAGTTGGCTTCGACCGAATTAAAGGGAGGTTCGACCGAATCTAGGCTCATTCGACCGAATGGGCTAGATTCGGTATTTCCAGAGACTTTGTAACCTTTCTTTGGGCTTGGCATAGTCTATTCGACCGAATGAACTCAAGCTTCGACCGAATGTGGACCCGAAGGCTACTATGAAGCTTCAAACCACCTTCAAACGATCTCCGATCTTTGCGATACTTTCGGGGATGACCCGAAACACTTGTGGGAGCCTCGAAACGCGTGCCACTCCTTCGACTTTGGCGTTTAAACCTCAAACTAACCCGAAATGACTCGAAATGAGCTCCGATCTTCTTGATATTTTCGGGGATGACCCGAAACACATGTGGGAGCCTCGAAACGCGTGCCACTTCCTCGGCTTTGGCGTTTAAGCCTCAAACTAACCCGAAACGCCTCGAAACGAGCTCCGATCTTCTTGATATCTTCGGGGATGACCCGAAACACATGAGAACACCTCGGAATGCGTGCATTTCCTTCGACTTTGATATCTAAGCCTCGAACTCAACCCGAATCACCTCGAAATCTCCCGAAAACACCTGAAATGATCTCTAAATACCATGGAGACAAGATCAAGGTAAAATCGAGTGTATAGAGCATAAAACAATATAAAAACACCGAGATAAGACACCAAAGTGAGGCTATAAATGTGCTCTAAATCGAGCACATCAACACCCCCAAGCTTAGCCTTTGCTAGTCTCTAGCAAAGAAACTAGATAGGAACAACGTGAAAGCACATGGGCACCCAACAAACAAACTAACTACAAAAGCAAAACAAAACTAAACTAAGAAAGCAACAAAACCTAATACTCACTGTCGTAGGAATCACGGTCGCACTTAGCACGTACGACAAGCCCTTTAAACCTCAAGGTCTCCCAAAGAGGACGAGTAAGGTCTCGTGAGGGTTTTCAGAAGGAGACCCACAAATCCAAAGCAAACAAACATGGTGAGCGGAGAACAAAACAATACAAGCATGTGCATGGGCAAAACTCTTCCCTAGCCATAGGTGTGCAAGTACAATGGTCTCAATGAGCGCAATACCGAAGAGAACGACCAATTCCACAAGCTCGAGATCCCTAGGGTAAGCTACAACACAGGCTATGCCACCCACTACCTAGAGAGGTCACAAGTCTACGCTCCCCGGGTTATTTCTCAAAAGGTGTGAGAAACATGCAATTACGCTCATGTGTTTGATTATGGTTCGTGTTTCGCTCAAAATCTTCCGACTAAAGATGAGTCGGGAATCAAACACCTAATAGGGGAGAATCATGGGGATTGTGTCATATCTAACTCCAGCACAGAACAAACTAATCGGACCAAGTCGAACAAGTTAGCACAAGGGTTGTAATGTTGGCTTAGGGTTAAGGTGGGATACATTTGGGAATGTGGAGCTAAGTAGAGGATAGCAAGTGACCCTAAACAAATAACCACAAACATCTCATGACAAAACAATGAAAACTATATCCAAACACCATACATAACCCAAAAAACTCATATAAGCACAATGATCTCCATCATATAACACCAAAAACATGAAATCTCATAAGCACAAGTGTCTCCAAGCTCATCTCCCAATAAAACATCGACCTTCTCACTCACATGAATATGATGTGTATAAAATCTCAATGAAAAACAAGAGAAAGGTCTCCTCAAACATAGAGTATGTATGAATAATAATAATGAAAGCACTAGAGGAAATGGGAGAAATAATAAGAGCTCGACACGAAATGGGAAGAATCATAAAAACCAACAACCATAATATCATAACCAAAAACCCACTAATCACTGTAGCACAAAACAAACCCACCATCACTTAAACTATCCTCTAGGTAAGAAGAGGGAATATTTGGCTCATGTGGAGGCTAAAAATGTGGCTACAAAAGAAAAGGAAAAGGCAAAAACTTGGCTCATCCTAAAGTCAATATCGTTCAAGGTAGGCTATTTGGCTATGTAGCTCAATTCTAGCGAACGTGTTATCATCCCTGGTCTCAAGAAAAGTCGACTATACTGGAGAAGAACCGACACAATACTTAGATCCCCTAACTAGCACTCATAATGAATGGAACTCGCAAGGAGTCCAAGAAGGCTCAATCCTTACGGCTAGTCGAAATGCGCCTCTAAAGGTAGACAACCAAGCCACAAACCAAGCAAACCCCAATTCCCCCAAGCTATGTGGAAAACAGTCGAACTCTAGGTCCCAAAACAGGCACAAGGCTAAGGAAATACGAGTTTGCATAAGGACGTGAAATGTGCACAATAGAAGCTTGCATGCTAGACTCACAACTCAACCATTTATTGAAAGCAAGGATAAAACACGACTATACAACCTAAACATGAAACTATACAAACTAAACAAGACAAAAACTAAACAAACTAAACATGCGAAAAACTAAAAGAAAAACTAAGCAATAGTTACAATAATGCAAATCTTTCGGGATTTTGAAAGCGTAAGTGCATCCTCCCCCAAGCTAGCTCAAGAGCCGTCTCGGCGATGGGGAAGGCGAAAGAAAAACCAAAAGAACGAAAGATAGGCATTATTGGAACTAAAGAAAACAAAGCAAACATCATGCAACAACAAACACCGGGTTATCTCCCGCAAGTACTTTTGTTTAACGTCGTTAAGTTCGACGCAACAGCTAACCACCAGCTCAAACAACAAATGAAAAGCTAGGGAAAGAGACCATACCTGAGCTAGGAGCGGACTCACTCCTAGCATCACCATCACCTCGCACATGGTGACCCAAAACTCTCCACTTTGCAATAGTGGAGGAAGTAAGCAATGTAGAACCGGGGTCACCGGGATGGAAGCTCAAACATGGGGCTCCCCCAAGCTTAGGTGGAGCCATCTTCTTCTTCTTTTTGTATTCTTTTCTTTTTCTTTTTCTTACCCGCTTCCTCTTGCGGGGTTGCTTGTCAATACCTTCAACCTCTTCATCATTAGGAGCATGCACAAGAACTAGCTCCTTCTCCTTCTCATCATCATCAAACCTCTTCTTCATTATCTCATCATCAAACATCACCTCATCACGGGAAATATCCTCATCATCCATCATTTCATCATCAAACAATTGGGCATCAAGAACATCAAGCCCTCCAATCTTATCATCACGGGAATCATCCACCAAATCAAGGGAGAAAAGTTGCTCGACCATGGGCTCCTTAGGAGACTTAGCAAACCCAAAAATCGCTTGCTCATTGGGCACCCTTATAGTGATGGTTTCGGCTTCACAATCGATTAGGGCACCCAAGCTCTTCAAAGCATCTCTCCCAAGAATGAGGGGAGTGTAGGGGTCCTCCACCATATCAAGCACAACAAAATCGCAAGGGACAACGACACTCCCCACTTGGATGGGAAGATCCTCAAACTCCCCACAAGGCACTTTAATGCTCCGGTCGGCAAGTTGGATGGATTTCTTGGATGGTGTAAGCTTGAAAGGAAGGTGCTTAGCAATACTCATCGGCATTAGGCTAATAGAGGCCCCCAAATCGGCAAGTGCTCCCTTGGGCTTTTTGTTCCCAAGGGTAACGGGTAAAACAAAGGGTCCTCTAGCCTTTTCCTTCTTAGCCCAAGTGCCTTGAACAATGGCACTTACTTGCTCCGGTAGATTGACGACTTCACTTTCAAGCCTCTTTTTGTTGCCCAAGAGTGACTTCAAGTACTTGGCATATTGAGGCATTTGCTCCATTGCCTCTAAGAACGGGATTTTCATTTCCAATCGCTTCATATGCTCAAGAAACTTGACAAATTTGGCTTGCATTTGCTTCTCCGCCACCTTGTATGGGAAAGGAAGGGGTGGGCCACTTTGGCGTTCACGAGCTTGCCACTCTTGCATTTTCTTCCAATTATCCTCTTGTTCCAACTTCTCTTTTTCTTTCACTTCATCTCTCTTCTCAACTTCCTCATCTCTCTTCTCAACTTCCTCATCTCTCTTCTCAACTTCCTCAAAAATTTCTTCTTCACCCTCTCCCCCAAGCTCATGCTCAACATTCTCTTGTAACTCATCACCCATTGAAGGAACATCACCCAAATCATCACTCGAAGCTTCAATAGGACCCGGATAGGAAGAACCCGATCTAAGGAAGATCGCCTTGCATGTGTGGTGGTTTGATGGTTGGTTAGGAGGTGGAGGTTGGGTAGATGGGTTAGGTTGAGGGTTGGATGGGAATAGCATAGGTGGAGGTGGTTGGGCTAATTGTGCAAGTTGGGTCTCCAAATTCTTTTGTTGGGTTTGGAGTTGAGCCATTTGAGTGATTAAGGTTTGGTTGAGTTGGGCTAAGGTACTCAATTGGGTTGTCATGAAGTCTTGGTTAGGAATGGGGTTAGGAGGTGGTTGGGTAGTTGGGTATGATTGGTTGGGATTGGGTCGTGGCACTTGTGGGTAAGGCTTGCTTCCATTGGGTCTAGGAAAACTACCACCGGCTTGATTGTAGTTGTTGTAGCCTTGGTTGAAGTTTCCTTGACCATTGTTAGGATTGAAGGGTGGTCGGGAGGCCGGATTGTTGAATAAGGTGAATTGAGAGTATCCTTGACCTTGGTTCCCATAACCCATAGCCGCTACATGTTCGGGATTGCACCCATAACCATCAAAGTTCGTCGCTTGGGCCCCTTCATAAGCACTTGACCCATACTCTACCGATGCCACATGATCCGGACTTCTTCCCCCACAATAAGATGCATCATGATTAGTACCCCCACAAATTCGGCACGAGAAACGTTTCGCTTCATTAGCGGCGGAGACATTGGAGCTTGCTTGGGCTAGTTTAAGCTCGGACAACTTCTTATCCATCATGGCTTCAATTTTTGCACCAATCGAATCAAGGCTTGCACCATTGACCACGCCCCTTTGTTGCTTACTCCCCCTTGCACCACCCCAAGTGCTATTCTTGGCAACCTCTTCAATCATACCCTTCACACGGTCGCATGGGATTTTTGAGAGTTGCCCACCGACCGCGGAGTCTAGTAGTGCCTTAGTCGAATCATCGAGCCCGTCGTAGAAGAAGGTATTCAAATGGTTCTCCCCATATTCATGATGGGGGCAAGCTCGGAGCATACCCTTAAATCTAGTCCAAGCGGCACATAGGCTTTCATCCTCTTCTTGTGTGAATGACGCGATCTTTTTGCGCCAATCTTGCGTGCGGTTTGTAGGATAGAACCTTTCAAGGAACGCCGTTCTCAATTGCTCCCAAGTAGTGATGGAGTTGGGCTCTAAGCATTTATACCAATCTTTGGCGTCCCCCGCTAGACTAACCGAAAAGAGGCATAACTTGATGTAATCGGGGTGGTTAGGGCATTGAGGTATGAACCTACAATTCTCCGTGAATGCCTCCAAGTGTATGAGAGGACATTCGTTTCTTAGCCCGCAAAATGGGTTTTCCTTAACCATCCTTGTGTTTTGCGGGTCTATGCGGAAGTTCGGTGGGGCATTAGGTAGTACCACGGCCTCTTGAAACTCTCTTGACCCCGGAGTCCCGAATTGCCCAAATAGAGGTTGATTTTCGGCCATTGGAGGAGGATTGGGTCTAGACGATTGTCGTAGAGTAGGAGGAGGAGATCGTCTAGTGACCCTTTGAATCTCAGGATTGTATGGAATAAGTTGCAGCTGTGATCTCCGTGTGTTGTAGCTCATGCAAAAACACTAGAAACCAAGCGTAAGCACTGACAAGCAAGAATTATTTAAACAAAAACTAAATAAAGCAATAAAATGGACTACACAAGCACAAAAGCTAACTATAACGCCTTGTCCCCGGCAACGGCGCCATTTTGATAGCCGGTTTCTAACGCGTCGTTTAACGCTAGAAACTCAAGTTAATCAAACACATTTATAAACACCCTAGTTACAACTATAACGTGTATAGAGGTAAGTTTGGGGATCGAACCACAAGGAACAAGGGTAAGCAAGGTTAAGTGCTAGGTGTAGAGAATGGTGTGTGTATGAAATTGGGTGTTTGCGAACTAAACTAAGGAAAGCAATAAACAAGATTAAGATAACGATAAGAAACAAACGGGGTTGGTGAGGATTCACCCTAGGTCGATGCTATGTTTTTCACACAAAGCTAAGTCAAGGGAGATTGAGCATGGCTCAATAGAGACACTCAAGATGACATGGGGAAGTTGATGACATATAGTCAATACGAACGACCCATAATCGCCCTATGTCTCACAAGGGAGTGGCAGGACAAGATATGTATCGAATATCAATCATTCAAACCAAAACAACCTCAACCCTAATCTAGCATATGAACAACATTCACCAAACCTAGGGTTTCACCAAACCAAAACCCCTAAGAAATCTACTCTAGCATGTTTGGAATGGAAACAACAAAGAACAAAAGAGAAAACATGTATGTAAACATTAGGGCAAGAAATAAACTAAGAATAATGAAAGACAAAGCAAGAAATCTAACTACCCACTATTCTAGAAAGCAATAACCAAAGCAAGAACAAGTTTTGAAAGCAATAGAACAAGATTCAAAGCATTAAATGAAGCATGAAAGGAGGAAAGCATTAAATGACATGAATAAACCATAAACAAAGTAAATGAAAGCAATAAAGAAAGATAGAAGGATAAACTTACATAAACCAAAGTGCTAGAATGAAAGGAATTGAAATAACAAAGCTTGGAATGTAAATGAAAGCATAAAAATCTAATTCTAGGGTTTGGAATTGAAATTAAAGCAATAAAATGATGTTTAATAGAAGAGGGAGATTCTATCTATCAAAGCATAGGGTTTAAGACCCTTAAAGTGCCCTTAAATAGGCTACAATAGTTGGGGTTAAAAGCCCTAAAAAAATACACGTGTTTTAAACTTGCGAAGAAAAGCTGCTGCGCGAAGAACAAGAAGATTCGACCGAAGGGCCTTCAGATTCGCCCGAATGGGCCAGATTCGACCGAATCTGGCTCCCATTCGCCCGAATTGAAGTTGCTGGAAATCTGATTTGGGCTCTAGAAGTTGGCTTCGACCGAATTAAAGGGAGGTTCGACCGAATCTAGGCTCATTCGACCGAATGGGCTAGATTCGGTATTTCCAGAGACTTTGTAACCTTTCTTTGGGCTTGGCATAGTCTATTCGACCGAATGAACTCAAGCTTCGACCGAATGTGGACCCGAAGGCTACTATGAAGCTTCAAACCACCTTCAAACGATCTCCGATCTTTGCGATACTTTCGGGGATGACCCGAAACACTTGTGGGAGCCTCGAAACGCGTGCCACTCCTTCGACTTTGGCGTTTAAACCTCAAACTAACCCGAAATGACTCGAAATGAGCTCCGATCTTCTTGATATTTTCGGGGATGACCCGAAACACATGTGGGAGCCTCGAAACGCGTGCCACTTCCTCGGCTTTGGCGTTTAAGCCTCAAACTAACCCGAAACGCCTCGAAACGAGCTCCGATCTTCTTGATATCTTCGGGGATGACCCGAAACACATGAGAACACCTCGGAATGCGTGCATTTCCTTCGACTTTGATATCTAAGCCTCGAACTCAACCCGAATCACCTCGAAATCTCCCGAAAACACCTGAAATGATCTCTAAATACCATGGAGACAAGATCAAGGTAAAATCGAGTGTATAGAGCATAAAACAATATAAAAACACCGAGATAAGACACCAAAGTGAGGCTATAAATGTGCTCTAAATCGAGCACATCAGGGAGCTAATGATAGGGTGAGGGGAGTCTAGGTCATGGCAATGGGACTCTAGTCTAGCCTCAAAAACCCTTCTAAAGGTATTAACGCTCCACGTTCTCTCCAACTCGGTCTCCTCTTCGACCCAAAGGTCGCCAGAAGGATAAGCTGTTGGAATCACAAGGAGAGGGAGAAAAGGGTACTCTTTCCTATAGAGATACTTGGCCAAACCTTTGAAGAAGTCCAAACAAGTCTTAGGGGTTTGGTCAAGGAACATGTCATCGTGATACCCATTTACGAGTTCCCTAGTCTCACTATTCACACCTCCGTAAAGATGATGACAAATTTGCCACATTTCAACATTACACAAGCGGAGGAAGAACATCTCATATCTAAGGAAATAGCTCCAAAAAGATTCATGCTCAAGTTGATAAATGTTGCAATCCATGAAGAGAAAAACAAAAATAACAAAAATAAGAACTATGTACAAACCACACCAAAACTAAAATCTAAACAAACACCCTGTTCCCCGGCTACGGCGCCATTTTGATAACCGGATTTCTAACGTGTCGTTGTACGCTAGAAACCTTGGCTATGCAAACACATTTATAAACACCCTAAATACAACTATAGCGAGTATAGAGGTAAGTTGGGGATCGAACCACAAGGACAAGGGGTGCTAGACTAAAGAGTTGGTGTGTGAAAGGTTGATGGTGTGTAGGTTGAAGGGTGTGTAAACTAAACTAATGACAAAAACAAGTAAGGAAAGAAAGCGGGCTTAGGCTAGGTCCACCCTAGGTAGATCTATTGGAAATAGAGATAGGTTAGGTCGAAGGAGATCGAACGAAGGTCAATCGAGACACTCTAGATAACATGGGGAAGTTGATGACCTATAGTCAATACGAACGACCCATAATCGCCCTATGTCTCACTAAGGAGTGGCAGGACAAGATATGTATCGAATATCAATCAATCAAACCAACATCAACCTCAACCATCTTCCTAAACATTAAACACAAGACCAAAGCCATAAGGTTTCTCTAACCCAAAACCCTAAAATCTACTCTAGCATATTGAAAGTAAAAGCAAGAAGAGAAGAAAGCAATAAACCTATTCTAGAAAGCATTAAAGGAAATAAAGACATGAAAGCATTGAATAGGAAGAAGAACATGGAAACAATAAAATCTACACTACAAAGCATTAAATGAAAGCAATAAAGAAAGCAATAAGAGAAAGCAATAAATGACATTAAATAAACAAAGGGAATGTAAACTTACATAAAGAGATGACATGAAAGTAAAGGAAAGCAATAAAGTCGAAGCTAGGACAAAAGTAGGGCAAAAATTAAAGAGAAAGCATAAAGTGTTGATGAGCAAGAGAGGGAGGGTTACTCCCAATCAAGTTATGCCCTAACAATTCAGATTAGAGCCCTTATATAGGTTGTACAAAAAGGGGGAATAAAACCCTAAAGAATCCTACGTGGAATAAGTTGCGAAAAATAAAACTACGCTGTTTTTCTTCTCCATTCGCCCGAAGGCACCAAGGCATTCGCCAGAATAGTGCCCATTCGCCAGAATGGTGCCCATTCGCCCAAATGGGTCACCCTCGGGGTTTCCAGAAAGTTGCAAATGCACCCAAGTGAAAATGGGCTAGATTCGCCTGAATGGCAGCTTGAATTCGCCCGAATGCTGATGTTCCAGGCTTGTTTTGGTGCAGCTCAGCCAATTCGACCGAATTAGGGCTTAATTCGCCCGAATGTAAGTCAAATGGCCCCTAAGCATTATTGGAATGTTCCTTTGAGGTGCCGGAATGCTTTAAAAACTTGCAAGGGCTTTGGATATGACTTGAAACGCTCGGAAATGCCTCGAAACGCGCGCTTAACCTTCGATTCAAGTGTCGGAATCTCGTACGCAACGAAAACACCTTGAAAACTCCTCGAAAACACCTAAAAACACTTAAAAGCACATGGAGACAAGATCGAGGTGAAATCATGCGTAAGATGTGTAAAAACCGATATAAAACGCGAGATATCGACACATAAATGGGGAGATAAATGTGCTCTGAATTGAGCACATCACCCTCCCACTCTTGTTCATCACTCTTTAATGCTTTTCTTCTCTATTTTTGCCCTAGATTAGTTCTAAGTTTTCTTTTATGTTTTCTCCTTCATTCTAGCTTCTTCATTTATGTATGTTTACATTTCCTTTGTTTCTTTAATGTCATTTATTGTTTCCATTTAATGCTTTCTCTTATTGCTTTCTTTATTGCTTTCATTTATTGCTTTGTAGTGTAGACTTTATTGTTTGCATGTTCTTCTTCCTTTTTAATGCTTTCATGTCTTTCTTTTCTTCAATGTTTTCTAGAATAGGTTTATTTCATTCTTCTCTTCTTACTTTTACTTTCAATATGCTAGAGTAGTCTTTTAGGGTTTTGGGTTAGAGAAACCTTAGGGCTTTGGTCTTGTGTTTAATGTTTAGGAAGATGGTTGAGGTTGATGATTGTTTTATTGATTGATATTCGATACATATCTTGTCCTGCCACTCCCTTGTGAGACATAGGTTGATTATGGGTCGTTCGCATTGACTATAGGTCATCAACTCCCCCATGTTATCTAGAGTGTCTCGATTGACCTTCGTTCGATCTCCCTCGACCTAGCCTATCTCTATTTCCAATAGACCTACCTAGGGTGGTCCTAGCCTAAGCCCGCTTTCTTTCCTTGCTTGTTTTTGTCATTAGTTTAGTTTACCCACCTTCCTACCTACACACCATATACCTTTCCCACACCAACTCTTTAGTCTAGCATCCCTTGTTCTATGTGGTTCGACCCTCAACTTACCGCTACACTCGTTGTAGTATTATTTTGGGTGATTATAAATGGGTTTGATTGACCAAGGCTTCTAGCGTATAACGACGCGTTAGAAACCCGTTATCAAAATGGTGCCGTTGCCGGGGAGCAAGGCGTTATAGTTAGATTTTGTGCTTGTGTAGTCCATTTTATTGCATTCTTTAGTTTTTGTTCAAATAATTTTTGCTTGTTAGTGTAGGTTTTGTGCTTGGTTTCTAGTGTTGTTTGCATGAGCTATAGCACAAGGAGATCACAGCTACAACTTGTTCCTTATAATTGATAACCGGTTTTTTACGCGTCGTTTATGCTAAAGACCTAAGCTAATCAAATACATTTATATAACACCCTAGTTACAACTATAACGTGTATAGAAGTAAGTTTGGGGATCGAACCACAAAGAACAAGGGTAAGAAAGGTTAAGTGCTAGGTGTAGATGGAAAGAGTGTGTGTATGTAAAGGTGGGTGTTTTAAACTAAACTAAGGAAAGCAATAAACAAGATTAATGTAAACGCCCTAGATTATGAAGGCAAAGACTAATTGGAATTTAGTATTAATCAAGCGGAAGCTTGCTTTTGCCACCACAATAAAGGGGATTACTTAAAGGATAAACCAATGTCCAAGTCGAATACTTGGACCACAACCAAAGCAATATAACGGAAGTCTTAACTGTCTAAAATAAAGGAAAATTACAACCATATCGAAATAAGTCCAAAGTTCAAATTACATCCTTAAAATAGTCCAAACCTAAACAGCCAAACTAATAGTCTCTCAAATACAATAAAGAGATTTAAACAAAAGGGGAGTCATACTCCAACTCGGGTTCATCTTCCGCTCGCATATCCATTTTTCGTCGAGGTGCCATAGGGGTTTACTCTAAAAACAAAACCATTGAAAAACATACAAAGCATAGTATCAGCAAAAAGGCTGAGTATAAACACACTAGTGTCCGTCAAACAAGTTGTTAAAAACCTTTTCGATTTGAGTAAATTCATTTTGAAAGATGCTTTTTATTTGATGAATCATATTATCATTCAAACCCAGTTCAATGGTTCTATAGTAATTTCAAATTCTCAATTTTCATTATAAATCTTACGATCTCAATGGATCCAATCAATTTCAAATTCATATCATAAGTTTTCATGGGTACTCTATGAGTCATCCTGTGACTCGTTTGGTAATCGGTCTACCGTCCGCGACATGTCCGGCAAGTGTAACACAATGGTATTGTGAACAATAAGCGCTCAGCATTGGTGAGCCGTTTTATCATGCACACAACATTTGTTGTGGCATATGTACCCGCCATTTAGGCTAAAACATTTTTTTTGTATATAATATATACCTTGAAATTTCAATAGCATTTGAAAAGTCAAAAATATTAAACTTTTTCTTATGATAAACATCTTTTATTTGCAACATAGCAAAACATACTTTCTTTACAATATAGCAAAAATCAAATCATAATATTTCCCACATGGGTAAAACATGCTTAGCATAATCACATCATCAAACATAACCTTTGTATTATATTGGGGCATCATCACTAACATGTATGGAAATGCATTGCAGCAAAAAGTGATTAAAAATTCAAGACGATTTTTCAAGGAAACCACTAAAATGTTTAGTTTCAATCAAAGAGTTTTGAAATTAAATTAAAATAACTATGATATAGTTCATAAGTCTTTAAATCATTATGACAAAAGATTTCATAAAACATTATTTCCTTACATACGAAATAGTTTTGCCGATAATAAAATCGATAATTGATTTACAAAAATACTTATTAATTCTCCAACAAGACCCAAGTTAATTAAGTCATTATAATACCTTAATTAAAATGAGTTTAAGGTTGTCCCATCAGATTATGATTGGTTATGCCACTTATAATCATTTTACGATTTTTTTCGACAATTTCGGTATTTACCGTTATTTAAATGATGTTTTAAATCCATAAATATTATAAACCATCTAAGTAAAACTTATTTTACACTATGAGGCAGTAGGTTACTAAAGAATTTATAAGTTTTTGATATAGATCTATTTTTACTCAAATTTAATTAACAATATTACACCTTTAAATAATTAAACAATATTTATTAATTTAATAAATTAGTAAATAATCAATAATTAGCTTAATAAAATTTTACTAAAGTTCTAGAAGCCATATAATACTTTTATTAGCTCATTTTAACTAATAAATGTCATGTATAATATTTTATATTTTTTTATATAGACATTTTATCGATAAATCAATAAAATCGGTTTAAATTTTTTTTGTCCAAATAAATTAATATAAAAACTTTTATGATATTCCAAAAACTATTTTAAGGAATATAAAATTTTAAATAACCATTAAAAACCGTGTGGGGCATTTTTAATAATTAATATTGTTATTTTACCGATAAACCGAATAAAATTTATTTAAGTCCATATATGGTCACGAAAATCCATATAAATTTGTCGACATGTATTTACTGTTTATATAAGTATCTCATAAATTTTCATACTCAAAGTACGTCATTTAGTATTTATTTTGTATTTTACCGTTTTCTAACTTACCGATTATTAATAACCGAGTAAAAATTATTAAGGTCCTTAAACGACAACAAAATCTTCTCAAAATTTTACCAAATTTAGTTACTGTCCATATAAGTATGTGACAAAAATTTCAAGTCCATATGTCTTCATTTAGTAATTATTATATATTTACTATTTAAAAATTTATCGATAAATAATTTAGCGATTACTCAAAAATCATGAAAAATTCTAAATTAAATATATTCTGGCCAAATCTTGTTGGAGACATTATAATATGATTTTATTAATTATTTTTGATGATTAAGAGTTTATGTAATACTATATTTCATAATAAGAGTATTTAACATCTTAAAACCCATTAAAATATCGATTTAACGAATAAATTTCAACAAAATTATTCAAGAGATTATTTTAACATATAGCTACTGGAAATTACTCTTAAAATGCATTTTAAATATTTTCTAAGTTCATAAAACCATTTCCATCACAATTACTTTCACAAAGTAGTGTAAATCTTGCCTTTAAACATATAACAATTCTTAAAATCAACATGCATGATGCCCACAATAATAATACATGTAATAAATCATTGCATACTCAAAATTATCACTTATATATCATTTTTCAAGATTTAAGAACTTCTCTTTGGGAATTTTATTTTATTTTTTTAAAAAAACAAGTTTATAGAAAACTTTCCCAACTTGTTCTTAAACCATTTAAAAATCACCCCATGTGACATACCTCGACTCCAAGCCTATATAAGTATTTCGTTAGCTCCTACGTAAGCTCCGATGCGTTCTTAGAAGTGGTTCCAACTTCGGGTCCTTGCCCTTCAAGTCTCAACTCCAACTCTTCAACTAAACACATTGCATTTATCCAAAAATAAATAATAATTTTGGATTTCTAGCATGCACTTAACTTTCCTTAGTTGGAGTTGTTAAACTAATACTTGTGATGATTTTAACATATTTGGAGTATACTTATTATGTTGAGCAACATATATACTTAATCAAGTCTCATAATTTTACTTAAATTTTTAAAGTAAGAAAATATATAAGTTTGCGAAAAGAACATTTTTTTTTATAGAGATTTTATAAGTGATTATTTTTCTTAGTTTTAGAGACAAAATATCCATATTAAAATGATTTTAGTTTATAGAAAGATTCAAGTAAAAGTGTTCTACATGAACAAGTTTTACAAAAACTAGTGGAATAAGGAAATGAATGAAACTTACTCTATACTTGGTGGATTTCTTCAAGTTTGGTGTCTATGGAAAGCTCTTGAAATGAAGATTATTTTTATGGAATATTTGAGTTTATAAACATAAATTTTCAGAAGTATAAGATGAGTTTTTAAAGAAGATTTGATGAGAAAAGAAGGTGTCTTAGTAGTTGAAAGTTTGGAGGATGCTAGTGGTTGTTCATGGATGAACTTGGGAGCAATGTGATTGGTGTTTATGGCTGAATTCTTATTCAGAAAATAGAGTGTCTTTGCTTCAAATATTAGCCTCTTGCATGCTTGTAATGATGCATAATCTAGGTTAGAACAAAAGGGTACTTTGGTTAGAGTGTTTTGCTTGAGTATGTAAGTGTATAAAGGGGTATAAAGAGGGTTTGGGACAGCTATTGGAGCTGCTGTTTGGGGCTGTTTTGGATGTGGTTTTTGTCTCATTTTGATCTATTATAGTGTAGGAAAGGTTTATCTAAGATAGTTTAAAGTTTGGGTAAAAATTGTTGTACATGTAACAAGTTATGTAACTTGTATTATATGTTTAAAATCACTTGTATATGTGTATGAAATATTTAATTTACTCCCATCATCTTTAAATAATACGATCGGGTAATAATTAAATTTTCTAGAACTATTATCGGTAGTTGCTCAACTTTAAGTTTTACCTCCAAAGTTTACGTTTCTTGTTACGATTCATAACCACGTTATGATTTAACAAGTTTCTAATCATCGTAGAAAATTTTCAAATCTCTACCATCACTAATTAAATTTTAATTAGTGAATGACAAATATTAAAAAAATTAGGCGCTAAAATGACGAATAAAACCTCATTAATAATGCGACTTTTTCAGTCTTCCCTTCTTACAAGAGTTTCGTCCTCGAAACTAATTCAAACTAATGGCTATCAATACATCACTCAAATAAGTAAGGGTATCTGACTAACATGTCGTCCTCTTTTTCCCAAGTAGCACTTTCACAAGTGGAATCGTGCGGCTACGGAGTTTTCTAACCTCTCGACCTAGGATCCTTACAGGCTTCTCCTCATACTGCAAGCTCTCAACAAGTTGAATCGGCTCATGCTGGAGAATGTGTGATGGATCAAATACATACCGGCGCAAGTGTGATACATGGAACACATTGTGAACCTTAGCTAACTGTGGTGGTAGTGCTAACTCATAAGCTACTTCCCCAACTCTGCGCAAAATCTCATAGGGTCCAATGTACCGAGGATCAAGCTTTCCTTGCATTCCGAACCTCTTGACTCCCTTCGTCGGCGAGACTTTAAGGAACACCTTCTCACCGACTTGGAACTCAAGTTTCCTCCTCCTACGATCTGCGTAGGATTTTTGTCGATCTTGGGCAGCCTTCATCCGATCTCTAATGATCCTGACTTGTTCTGCAGTATCTCTTATCATCTCTGGTCCAACGACCACGCCGGGCCTCCTAGTGTCCCAACAAAGCGGTGTCCTACACCTTTGGCCATACAAGGCCTCATACGGAGCCATACCAATACTACTCTGGTAACTATTGTTGTAAGAGAATTCTACCAATGGTAAGATGTCCTCCCACGAACACTGGAAATCAAGGGCACATGCCCGAAGCATATCCTCTAGAGTCTGGATGGTCCTCTCTGTCTGCCCATCTGTAGTTGGGTGAAAAGCGGTGCTATAATTAAGGGTTGTGCCGAATGCCCTTTGTAGCTCATTCCAAAAACGAGCCACAAATTTTGTATCCCGATCAGAAACTATTGTCTTCGGTACACCATGTAGTCTAAGTACTTCTTTCACATAAGCATCGGCTAATTGTTTTGCTTTCCAAGTTACTGTAGCAGGAATAAATCTGGCAGTCTTAGTGAGTCGATCAACAATCACCCAAATAGAATCATTTCCCCTTCTCGAACGTGGCAATCCCACAACAAAGTCCATACTCACCGATTCCCACTTCCACTCAGGTACAGGAAGTGGTTGCAATTCCCCTAGAGTGCGCTGATGGTCAATCTTCACTTCCTGACATACTAGACATCGAGCTATAAAATCCCCGACATCCTTCTTCATGTTCATCCACCAAAAGTATTGTTTAAGATCCGCTAGCATCTTATCCCGTCTTGGGTGGACAGAATACATAGTCGAATGTGCCTCCTTGAGTATTTTCTCTATCAATTCAGGATCTCGGGGCACACATAACCTTCCCTCTAGATGAATGCTCCCATCTTTAGCAATGCTGAAGTCTTTAACCGCACCCTTTTCAATACCAATCTTCAACTCGGACAAGAAGTCATCATACTGTTGTAGCTCACGTATCTCCTCATGTAGACTCGGCGTTGTACTCATAGCATTGAGAACACTGTCATATGATCCCTTCTTAACCACAATCAATTCTAGCTCCTTCATCTCCTTATAGATCTCATAGGGTACTGAAATTAGTCCATTTATGACCATCCTCGGTTTTCGGCTTAAGGCATCTACTACACGATTTGCTTTTCCGGGATGATGCTCCAAAGTGAGGTCATAATCTTTCATCAATTCTAGCCACCTTCTCTGCCTCATGTTAAGCTCCTTCTGTGTGAATAGATAAGTCAAACTCTTGTGATCGGTGTAGATCTTGCAAGTAGTGCCGTAGAGATAATGCCTCCAAATTTTTAAGGCAAATATAACTCCTGCTAATTCCAAATCGTGCACCGGGTAGTTCTTCTCATTCGGCCTCAATTGTCTCGATGCGTAGGCAATCACCTTCCCCTCTTGCATGAGTACACAACCCAAACCTTCTAAAGATGCATCACTGTATACCGTGAACTCTTTTCCATCCTTAGGCAATACTAGCACTGGAGCCGTTGTCAACCTCTTCTTCAATTCTAGGAAAGCATCTTCGCACTTTTGTGACCACACAAACTTGGTATTCTTTCGGACCAAACTGGTGATCGGTAGTGCGATCTTAGAAAACCCATCAACATATCTTCGGTAATAACCTGCCAAACCCATAAAGCTTCTAACCTCAGTTACACTAGTCGGTGCTGGCCAATCAATGATAGTCTTTATCTTCTCGGGGTCCACTGTTATGCCATCTTTTGAGATTACATGACCTAAAAAGACAACTCGATCCAACCAGAATTCACATTTGCTTAACTTCCCATAAAAGCTTCTTTCCCTCAATCGTGTCAATACCAATCTTAAGTGCTCCTCATGATCTTTCTCGTTCTTAGAGTACACCAAGATATCATCAATGAAAACCACTACAAACTTATCAAGATAATCGTGGAATGTTCGATTCATCAAGTCCATGAATGCTGCAGGGGCATTGGTTAACCCAAATGGCATCACTCTAAACTCATAGTGCCCATACCTGGTGCGAAAAGCAGTTTTAGGTATGTCTTCTTCCGCTATCCTCAACTGATGGTAACCAGATCTCAGGTCAATTTTAGAGAAAACTCCGGCTCCCTTCAACTGGTCAAATAAATCATCGATTCTAGGAAGTGGGTACCTATTCTTGATTGTGATTTTATTCAGCTCCCGATAGTCAATACATAGCCTCAAAGACCCATCTTTCTTCTTCACAAACAACACTGGAGCCCCCCATGGTGACACACTTGGTCTGATAAACCCTTTGTCTTGTAACTCCTCAAGTTGGGTTTTTAGTTCAGTCAACTCAAGTGGTGCCATTCTATACGGTGCCTTTGATGTCGGGCTTGACCCTGGAACTAAGTCAATATGAAAATCAATCTCCCTCTTTGGAGGTAACCCAGGTAGATCATCAGGGAATACGTAAGAAAATTCTCGCACTATCAAGATCTGGCTTAAGTCAACCTCCTTGTATGTTGATTCACTCATGTGGTAGACATAGGCTTCCCCACCTCTCTTTGGAAATGTGGTAAGCCTCTCGATCATCTCTGGCTCAATATTAGGCATGGTCCCATCACTAAAAGCTACTCGGTCCCCTGGATTGTTCCCAATCCTTACATTTATCTCATAGCACTCAATCACTGCCCTGTGTTTACCTAGCCAGTCCATTCCCAGAATAACATCAAACCCTCCTAAGTCAAATACAATGAGGTCTACATGGAACTCCTTACCCTGGATCACTAATGGGCAAGCAATCAACATTGTATTACATGATACCGTTGATCCATCAGGTAAATCAACTCTATGCATTATAGGGCATACTTTAACAGAACAGTTCAAGGATCTCACAAATGACTTAGAAACATAAGACTTGTCGGCCCCGGAATCAAATAAGACTCGGGCGGACTTACCAAGCAATAACAGTAATCCGAAAATGACTTTACCTTCTGTTTTAGGAACAAAGGTGTTAGGCTCCCCCGCTGCAGTAATGGCAAAGAATTTTCCTCCTCCCGGGCGCTGGTTCCCTTGGCCTCCAGAAGATGAGGCTCTATTGCCGCCTTTATATTCAAGGCGGAGCTGAGAGTTGTTACGCTGATTCCCCTGATTTCCTGAGTAATGTGCTCCACCATTCCCAGGGTTTCCCCGATTCTTACCCCAACAATCTCGAGCTAAATGACCTGGTTTTCCACAATTCAGACACACAGCTTTACCCTCACAGTTGATTCCCTTTGAGTGCCATTTCTTGCATTTGTTGCACAATTGACTTTTTAACGGATTGGAGTTTTGTGAGTTTTTGTTGCTACTGAAGCGGTTTTGGTTTTGGAAGTTTCTGGGGTTTTGGTTCTGATTCCCCTTGAAGTTTCCCTAAGCTCTAGGCTTCTTGCTCAGACCTCCCTGATCTCCACCCGATCTCTTTTTCCTCATATCTTCCTCTCTCTTGCAGACCATTTCTTTCTCCACAGCATGTTCATACATAGCTTGAAAAGACTCATATTGGCCCATCAACTTTTGGTAGCTGAAGTTGAGACCATTGTAGAAACGATCCATCTTTTTCTTCTCATCAAGCACATAATCTGGAGCAAATCGAGCCAACTCCAAGAATTTGTTAGCATATTCAGTAACGCTAAGCGAATGTTGCCTCAAATAAAGAAATTCTGATTCTTTTTGTCTCTGTAGAGCTGCTGGGTAGAACCTCTCCCTTAGTTTCTTCGAGAAATCTTCCCATCTCCAACTTGTGGGTTGTGCTGCTCCACCAGCAGATGTAGAGGTAGACGAGACACCCTTTAGGGCTCTCCACCAAAGCTCTGCAGGTCCTACTAAATAGAATGCTGCAAGTTTAACCTTCAGATTTTCTGGACAGTTCACCACCTCAAGAATTTTCTCAGTTTCATTGATCCAATCTTCAAGGACAATTGGATCTGTAGCACCATTGTAGGTCTTAGGCCTGTGTGTAGCAAGCCTTTTGTAGAACTTAGTCTCGTCATCCACACTAGCATGTTGGTTGGCTATAAGTTGAACTAATTGAGCATTGGTCTCTTGTATGATTCTAAGTTGCTCTGTTAAGATATTCAGCTGGGCTTGGGGATCCATTCCTACCCCGATTTCCTCTTGGTTCCTGCCATGAGGTAATAACTAGTTAATAATTATGCCTTTAAGACAAATAAGTATGCACATGCATAACACTCTTTCTTAATTATTATTATTGACTTAGTAACTTACTAACTTGTTAATTTCCATCTCATTCAATATTTCATCACTTTTAGTGACGACTTTACTCTCAACTTAATGTACCATTATGCTTAGGCAACTTGGCCACATAATTAGATCATCACTTGCTTACTAAGAACCTTTAAGACTTCTAGTTTACTAATGGTACTTAGTAAATTATTTGATTTAAGTTAAACTTACAACTTAAATCGTTTCTTTACCAATAATCCTTAATTTTAGTTTATTTTCTAATTACTTTCATTGGTTACTCCAAACTTAAACTTCTCTAAACTAGACTAGTTGTCTAATTTTCCAAATATTTTAGACATGCTTCCCAAGCCTTGGCTCTGATACCAACTGTAAACGCCCTAGATTATGAAGGCAAAGACTAATTGGAATTTAGTATTAATCAAGCGGAAGCTTGCTTTTGCCACCACAATAAAGGGGATTACTTAAAGGATAAACCAATGTCCAAGTCGAATACTTGGACCACAACCAAAGCAATATAACGGAAGTCTTAACTGTCTAAAATAAAGGAAAATTACAACCATATCGAAATAAGTCCAAAGTTCAAATTACATCCTTAAAATAGTCCAAACCTAAACAACCAAACTAATAGTCTCTCAAATACAATAAAGAGATCTAAACAAAAGGGGAGTCATACTCCAACTCGGGTTCATCTTCCGCTCGCATATCCATTCTTCGTCGAGGTGCCATAGGGGTTTACTCTAAAAACAAAACCATTGAAAAACATACAAAGCATAGTATCAGCAAAAAGGCTGAGTATAAACACACTAGTGTCCGTCAAACAAGTTGTTAAAAACCTTTTCGATTTGAGTAAATTCATTTTAAAAGATGCTTTTTATTTGATAAATCATATTATCATTCAAACCCAGTTCAATGGTTCTATAGTAATTTCAAATTCTCAATTTTCATTATAAATCTTACGATCTCAATGGATCCAATCAATTTCAAATTCATATCATAAGTTTTCATGGGTACTCTGTGAGTCATCCTGTGACTCGTTTGGTAGTCGGTCTACCGTCCGCGACATGTCCGGCAAGTGTAACACAATGGTATTGTGAACAATAAGCGCTCAGCATTGGTGAGCCGTTTTATCATGCACACAACATTTGTTGTGGCATATGTACCCGCCATTTAGGCTAAAACATTTTTTTTGTATATAATATATACCTTGAAATTTCAATAGCATTTGAAAAGTCAAAAATATTAAACTTTTTCTTATGATAAACATCTTTTATTTGCAACATAGCAAAACATACTTTCTTTACAATATAGCAAAAATCAAATCATAATATTTCCCACATGGGTAAAACATGCTTAGCATAATCACATCATCAAACATAACCTTTGTATTATATTGGGGCATCATCACTAACATGTATGGAAATGCATTGCAGCAAAAAGTGATTAAAAATTCAAGACGATTTTTCAAGGAAACCACTAAAATGTTTAGTTTCAATCAAAGAGTTTTGAAATTAAATTAAAATAACTATGATATAGTTCATAAGTCTTTAAATCATTATGACAAAAGATTTCATAAAACATTATTTCCTTACATACGAAATAGTTTTGCCGATAATAAAATCGATAATTGATTTACAAAAATACTTATTAATTCTCCAACAAGACCCAAGTTAATTAAGTCATTATAATACCTTAATTAAAATGAGTTTAAGGTTGTCCCATCAGATTATGATTGGTTATGCTACTTATAATCATTTTACGATTTTTTTCGACAATTTCGGTATTTACCGTTATTTAAATGATGTTTTAAATCCATAAATATTATAAACCATCTAAGTAAAACTTATTTTACACTATGAGGCAGTAGGTTACTAAAGAATTTATAAGTTTTTGATATAGATCTATTTTTACTCAAATTTAATTAACAATATTACACCTTTAAATAATTAAACAATATTTATTAATTTAATAAATTAGTAAATAATCAATAATTAGCTTAATAAAATTTTACTAAAGTTCTAGAAGCCATATAATACTTTTATTAGCTCATTTTAACTAATAAATGTCATGTATAATATTTTATATTTTTTTATATAGACATTTTATCGATAAATCAATAAAATCGGTTTAAATTTTTTTTGTCCAAATAAATTAATATAAAAACTTTTATGATATTCCAAAAACTATTTTAAGGAATATAAAATTTTAAATAACCATTAAAAACCGTGTGGGGCATTTTTAATAATTAATATTGTTATTTTACCGATAAACCGAATAAAATTTATTTAAGTCCATATATGGTCACGAAAATCCATATAAATTTGTCGACATGTATTTACTGTTTATATAAGTATCTCATAAATTTTCATACTCAAAGTACGTCATTTAGTATTTATTTTGTATTTTACCGTTTTCTAACTTACCGATTATTAATAACCGAGTAAAAATTATTAAGGTCCTTAAACGACAACAAAATCTTCTCAAAATTTTACCAAATTTAGTTACTGTCCATATAAGTATGTGACAAAAATTTCAAGTCCATATGTCTTCATTTAGTAATTATTATATATTTACTATTTAAAAATTTATCGATAAATAATTTAGCGATTACTCAAAAATCATGAAAAATTCTAAATTAAATATATTCTGGCCAAATCTTGTTGGAGACATTATAATATGATTTTATTAATTATTTTTGATGATTAAGAGTTTATGTAATACTATATTTCATAATAAGAGTATTTAACATCTTAAAACCCATTAAAATATCGATTTAACGAATAAATTTCAACAAAATTATTCAAGAGATTATTTTAACATATAGCTACTGGAAATTACTCTTAAAATGCATTTTAAATATTTTCTAAGTTCATAAAACCATTTCCATCACAATTACTTTCACAAAGTAGTGTAAATCTTGCCTTTAAACATATAACAATTCTTAAAATCAACATGCATGATGCCCACAATAATAATACATGTAATAAATCATTGCATACTCAAAATTATCACTTATATATCATTTTTCAAGATTTAAGAACTTCTCTTTGGGAATTTTATTTTATTTTTTTAAAAAAACAAGTTTATAGAAAACTTTCCCAACTTGTTCTTAAACCATTTAAAAATCACCCCATGTGACATACCTCGACTCCAAGCCTATATAAGTATTTCGTTAGCTCCTACGTAAGCTCCGATGCGTTCTTAGAAGTGGTTCCAACTTCGGGTCCTTGCCCTTCAAGTCTCAACTCCAACTCTTCAACTAAACACATTGCATTTATCCAAAAATAAATAATAATTTTGGATTTCTAGCATGCACTTAACTTTCCTTAGTTGGAGTTGTTAAACTAATACTTGTGATGATTTTAACATATTTGGAGTATACTTATTATGTTGAGCAACATATATACTTAATCAAGTCTCATAATTTTACTTAAATTTTTAAAGTAAGAAAAGATATAAGTTTGTGAAAAGAACATTTTTTTTATAGAGATTTTATAAGTGATGATTTTTCTTAGTTTTAGAGACAAAATATCCATATTAAAATGATTTTAGTTTATAGAAAGATTCAAGTAAAAGTGTTCTACATGAACAAGTTTTACAAAAACTAGTGGAATAAGGAAATGAATGTAACTTACTCTATACTTGGTGGATTTCTTCAAGTTTGGTGTCTATGGAAAGCTCTTGAAATGAAGATTATTTTTATGGAATATTTGAGTTTATAAACATAAATTTTCAGAAGTATAAGATGAGTTTTTGAAGAAGATTTGATGAGAAAAGAAGGTGTCTTAGTAGTTGAAAGTTTGGAGGATGCTAGTGGTTGTTCATGGATGAACTTGGGAGCAATGTGTTGGGTGTTTATGGTTGAATTCTTATTCAGAAAATAGAGTGTCTTTGCTTCAAATATTAGCCTCTTGCATGCTTGTAATGATGCATAATCTAGGTTAGAACAAAAGGGTACTTTGGTTAGAGTGTTTTGCTTGAGTATGTAAGTGTATAAAGGGGTATAAAGAGGGTTTGGGACAGCTATTGGGGCTGCTGTTTGGGGCTGTTTTGGATGTGGTTTTTGTCTCATTTTGATCTATTATAGTGTAGGAAAGGTTTATCTAAGATAGTTTAAAGTTTGTGTAAAAAATTTTGTACATGTAACAAGTTATGTAACTTGTATTATATGTTTAAAATCACTTGTATATGTGTATGAAATATTTAATTTACTCCCATCATCTTTAAATAATACGATCGGGTAATAATTAAATTTTCTCAAACTATTATCGGTAGTTGCTCAACTTTAAGTTTTACCTCCAAAGTTTACGTTTCTTGTTACGATTCATAACCACGTTATGATTTAACAAGTTTCTAATCATCGTAGAAAATTTTCAAATCTCTACCATCACTAATTAAATTTTAATTAGTGAATGACAAATATTAAAAAAAATTAGGCGCTAAAATGACGAATAAAACCTCATTAATAATGCGACTGTTTCAATTAAGATAACGATGGAAAATAAACGGGGTTGGTAAGGATTCACCCTAGGTCGATACTATGTTCTCATACAAAGCTAAGTCAAGGGAGATCGAGCGTGGCTCAATCGAGACACTCTAGATGACATGGGGAAGTTGATGTCCTATAGTCAATGCGAACGACCCATAATCGCCCTATGTCTCACAAGGGAATGGCAGGACAAGATATGTATCGAATATCAATCAATCAACCACAACAACCTCAACCCTAATCTAGCATATGAACAACATTCACCAAACCCAGGGTTTCACCAAACCAAAACCCCTAAGAAAACTATTCTAGCATGTTTGAAATGAAAACAACAAAGAACAAGAAAGAAAACATGTATGTAAACATTAGGGCAAGAAATAAACTAACAATAATGAAAGACAAAGCAATAACTCTAACTACTCACTACTCTACAAAGCAACAAACAAGTAAGAACAATAAATGAAAGCAAAGAAACAAGATTCAAGGTAATAAATGAAGCATGAAAGAAGAAAGCATTACTTGAATGAAAGGTTAACAAAGCAAATGAAAGCAATAAAGAAAGATAGAAAGATAAACTTACATAAATAAAGGTGCTTGAATGAAAGGGAATTGAAATTATAAAGCTTGAAATGTAAATGAAGGCAATAAAAATCTAATCTAGGGTTTTTGAATTGAAATTAAAGCAATAAATGATGTTTAATAGAAGAGAGAGTTACTATCTACTAAAGTATAGGGTTTATGACCCTAAGAGTGCCCTTAAATAGGCTACAAGAGTTGGGGTTAAAAGCCCTAAAAAGATCCTACGTGGAAAGCTTTAAAGAAGAAAAGTGCTGCGCTGAAATCAGGTCAATTCGCCCGAAGCTACACTGCCATTCGACTGAATCTGGGCCCATTCGACCGAATGGGACCCAATTCGGGTAAAACAGAACCTTGCAAAAACTCATCTCAAAAGCTTGATTTTCCATTTGACCGAATGGATTAGGGCTTCGCTCGAATGTGACATATTCGCCCGAATGGGCTTCCAAATTCGCACAAAACAGTGACTTTGGCATTTGGCTTGGGCTGTTGGGCTAAGCTTCGCCCGAATGGCTCCCACATTCGGTCGAATGTGGGTCTGAAGGCCACTATGAAGCTTCAAACTTCTTCAAATGATCTCCGATCTTTGCGATTTTTTCGAGGATGACCCGAAACACTTGTGGGAGCCTCGAAACGCGTGTTACTTCTTTGACCTTGACGTCTAAGCCTCAAACTAACCCGAATCACCTCGAAATGAGCTCCGATCATCGTGATATCTTCGGGGATGACCCAAAACACATGTGAGCACCTCGAAATGCGTGCATTATCTTTGACTTTGATGTCTAAGCCTCGAACTCAACCCGAATCACCTCGAAATCTCCCGAAAACACCTAAAATGATATCTAAACACCATGGAGATAAGAACAAGGTAAAATCGAGTGTATAGAGCATAAAATCAATGTAAAACACCGAGATACGACATCAAAGTAGGGCTATAAATGTGCTCTAAATCGAGCACATCAACACCCCCAAGCTTAACCTCTGCTAGTCCCTAGCAAAGAGACTAGGTAGGAACAACATGAAAGCACAAGGTGATACGCTTGATTTATGTACATTTTATCCCCTAATTTTCACTCATATTATGCCATCCTTATGTCTTATTCTTCTGATTTAGTCAATTTATGCTTATTTTTTAGGATAATACTCTTTTGGTGTAGTGTTTGTTTTTTTGTCAATTTTTGCAGGTTTTCGAGACACCACAAGCACTAATCATACTTATCGTCTTACTCTTAGAGGCTTGGTGACCTTATGAGCTAAGTTAGTGACTAAAGGGAAGTTAAATTAATTAAAAGAAGGTCAACCAAAGAAATGCTACATTTTTCGATCATCAAATGCAAAAGGGTCCACTTATAATGATCATATCTTTCAACACACTTGGAATTTGATAGATATTTTTAATGGAGGATATACTTGGGTCCGTTAGCTTCGAAACGACTGGTCACATGTCCAATTCTGATAAGAAACGACCAAGTTATGGCATTTCAAAGACGCAGTGCGCATCAGGAACAAACCAGTCGACTGATCGACTGGTACCAGTCGACCCGACTGTTTCAGGCCTGACAGCTACAGTTCCAATTTTTGTCCGTCCACTTTTGCCTCTTGCTTCCACCACTTCTTCCCCTTGCGTGCTTCAGACCTCCTACTCTTGTGCATCTGGTTCTAATGATGGAGGAGGTTGCTTGTTGGACCATCTCTACAATCATCATGAAGGCAAGTGGATGAGCACTTGAAATTGCCTATAAATACCCCAAGGTTCTCAAGGGTAGACACACCCCATCAGCTCACAAGCTGAGCTTAGCTTCATCCTCTCTTCTTCCTTTGCATATGCATCACTAAATGCATTCCAAGTAGTTCCTAAGTTCAGAAACTTGTCTAGTCTTCATAAAAACACTTTCATTAGCACTTTAATTCTAAGAATGAAGCATTTGAGTTGTAACTTTATTATTATGCACTAGTATTTGTAGTAATCTTTCTTTGGTATTTAATCAAGAATTTTCCAGTAATTGTGGGTTTGAGTTTATACTTGGTTTGAAGCATCTTATGGTTTGAATATTCAAAGATCTTGTTCATTTATTGTGATTGCCATCCCCTTCCATAGTTGAGGGTAGTAAGTCTTTCTAACTTATTTTACTTTCCCTTGTTTGTTGCACCATGTATGATATGATTATTCATGTGTTTATTTTACTTATCACAATGAGTGAGTAGTCTTCTTTTTAGAGTTCGGGGATGTAGTTAGCTAATTAATTTGCTTATGGGGTAATGGGTTGAGTATAAATATGTACATGAAAGAATATGTGAGTTCCATGGTAAGGAATCGGAAGTCCATTTCGATCTCCATACATGGACAATTTATGTTGCTTGAATGTTTGAATGCTTGAGAAATATGAATTCATGCTAGTAATGAGTAGCCCAGAAGCTAACTTTATTAGGATTCCTTTGAGGCCTAGCCCGTCCTTAGGATGATGAACCATGTCTATCTTGTATGATTCTTTCTTGTTTTAACATAAATTGGAGGTCCAGAGCATGTATTAGGGAGTCATTAGTATGGTCGAGTTATACGCCCAGAAGCCGAATCTCCTAAACCATATTAGTGACTATATAGTTCCTATACCTAGAAGTTGTGGAGCTAAATTAGAAAGATCTTTCTTATCATAAAATGGTTAAAACATATTATCAACCCATCCCTTTAGCAATCTAAGAAGCTAAAATCCTCAAACTCTAGTCTTTTAATATATTGTTTAAAAACTTGATATTTGAAATTTGTTGTCACTTGTCACTACAAAAACTCAAAAATCAAAAACCTTTTTGTCATTAGACTCTTTTTGTCACAAAAACATTTCCCTGTGGACCGACCCCTTACTTACCACTAATGCTAGTCATTAGAGTTATTTAAGGAGAACATAAATTTAATTGTGTAGACCGGACCTAGCTAAACGATCAACGACCTAAGGTTCCGCGCGCCTACCAATTTGGCGCCGTTGCCGGGGAAATGTGTGTCAATATTAGTTTGTATGGCAATTGTTAATATTGTACTTTCTTGCTTTTGTATTTTATCCTAGTCAGTGCTAACTCTTTCCTAAGCTTTGTTGTTTGCATAAGTAAATCAAGGTGATGATACTTGGTACCTCTCTTCAACAACATGAGTTCTCCATATTTTTGTGATTTATGCGGAGCCACAAATCACTTTGCATCCTATTGTAGAGAAGTTCCAAGGGTAGATTACAACTATTGTGAACTATGTGGAGCCACGAACCACCTTGCCTCCTATTGTAGGGAAGGTCCTAGGGCTGATATGAATGGCTTCCAAAGCTATGATATGGGTTGTGATGAATTTGCCTATGGGTATGACTCCGGGTACCAAGATGTGCAAGATTATGATGAGGCTCATAGTGACCACTATGGTTACTATGATGAGCAAAGCCAATGGGATTCCTACATTCCTTACCCAAATGAGTCTTATTATGAACCTCCGTACCAATCCAACCAAGATTATGAGATCCACATTTGTAATGTCGTGTCAAACCTCTTAGATGTAATGTGTGAAAAGTTTTCTGATAGAGTAAATGCAATCCTTACAAACCAAATCACACAACCACCTCAACCTCAAAATGATGACCACATATTTGAAACAACCAATCTAAGCCAAATGACCCTTCAGCTTGAGCACAAGAAAAACGAAACCAATGAAGAGGTTGAGAGAGCCATCTTGGACTTTGCTAAGGAGGTGGGCATGGAGAATCCTTTCCTCAATGAAGGATACGAGAATGTTGAATTTGTGAATGTGGATGTTGAGATAACTAAGGGCATCGAAAAGGTTGTAGATGACAAGGCATATTTTGAGGAGATTGATGATTTCTTACAACAATTGGAGAAAGAGTTAGAGGGTGATTATAAGAAAAAGAAAAAAGAACAAAAAAATCAAAAAATCAACAAAGAGAAAAAAATAAGTTGTGAAAAGGAGGAAAAGGAGCCTATGAGTGGCAACTCTGAAAATGCCGATCCTAAAATTCCTAATGAACAGCCCAACAGTAATATGAAGTGCAAGCTTGAGGCACATGTCATTGGACCATCCTCCTTGAAGAGGAGGAAGAAAAAGAGAAAGTATGAGGAGTGTTCAACGCCTCCTCACAAGGTGAAATTTAAACCCCCTTCCCCATCTTCTCTCATGCTTGTGGATAGTATTTGTGATGATGTTCCATCTTATTTTGTGCTTGGAAGAAAAAGGTTTGGAATGATCGACTAGGATAATGTGACCCCTCCTTACCACTTGAGTAAGGAATATGCTTTAGTGGGTGTGAGCACACCCAAAGTCATGGTAATGGGTGGCCACATTCCTTATTCTTCCAATGAGCTGAAAGCACCCGATTGAATCGTGTGATGCGTCAAGCTAGTGACGTTAAAAGAGCGCTTTTGGGAGGCAACCCAAAATTTTCGGTACATTTTAATTTATGTTTGCATGCATCCTAGTTTAGAAATTTGCATTTGTTTTTTATTTAAGTATTCATATTTGTTGGACTCATGCTCCTTTCTTTCAAGTCTAAAGCAATGGGGACATTGCTGGGTCTGACTTGGGGGAGGAATAATTCCAACATATTTTGTGCTTATTATGAATGTTTTTGCATATTTTGTTAAAATTTCAAAAAAAAAAAAGAAAAAAAGAAGAAGATAGACATGTTCATGTCCCTTGAGATGCATGTAAGTTTTGAAAACCTTTGTTTTGACCATTTGTTAATTAGATGTGCATAATTTGATGGTAAGTCTTTGGTTCCCTTTTCCAAGTTGTTGATTGTATGAGTAGACTCACTTGATGATGTTCCTTTGAGGTTGGTGTGGTACATTGGTTTGAGGCACCGCCTTAGAGTTTGGGCAAACAATTTCAAACCTTGTGAGTATGATTGAACCCCTACCGTATCTTGCGCTAATTGGAGACAACTAGGGACAATTTGAATCAAGTTAGAAATAAACAAGTGTGAACAATGGCATAACATTAGAAACCTCTCACATTGACACATTTACATTCATCCTTCATTTTCATACCACCTCGTTCACCTAAGAGATATCATACTATTCCCTCACCATATCACCCATTTGATACTCTAGCTTATAGTCGGGTTATTTTGGTATGTTTTGATTGGTTGCTCTTAGCACTCCTCGGTTCAATAATTTATTCATATCATGTTTCTCATCACCACTTGCATATATACCTTGGTGATGATGCTCTTGTTTTATGTCCATTTTTTTTTCTCTTTTTGGCCTAGTTAATATGTTTTGGCCATATTGTTGCTTGGTTCAATTACTAACTCAAGCTTTAATGTACATGTTTCATTCCTTATTATCATAAAAAAAGATAAAAAGTCAAAAAAAAAAAGAAAAAGAAAGAAAAAAATGAGAAAAAGGAAAGAAAATAGAAAAATGTTGATTCTATAAAAAAAATAGTTTATTTAGGAGTGCTAAGTTGTGTCACATTTTTGGGTTCCGGATTGTTTGGTTTTTGGCTTGCTAGCTAGAGTATCTTCTACCATAATTCATTACCCCTTTCACATCCTCTTATCCATCCCTTTTCACTACTACATCATTTTTTTTTTGCATACATTCGTCCCATTTTTTCCTTGGTTTCATTGTTGTTGCTTGGTTTCCTTTGACTTGTTGATTTTTCGAAGCTTGATTCATAACATCCCTTGTTGCTTAGAGACTCACATCACTTGAGTCATAGGAATGAGTGATGAGTGTTTACCCTCAAACACATGAGTGTGGTGGATAAATTGGGAGTTCACAACCTAGAGTGAGGTTCGCCCACCTCTTTGAGTCCGGTTTGGGAGCTTGTAGCTCATGATTTGTTGCGTGCCTTCACTATAATCCCTTTTAGGAATGATCTAATGGAGCCTCAATTTCTTTCAAGTCCTTGGAATCGAGAACCAATATCTTGTTATCTTTGCTTGCACCTCTCTAGTTTAATGGTCATATTTTCTCATTGCATCTCAAATTTTGTTGTTACTTTGCTTAGGGACAAGCAAAGGTTTGGCTTGGGGGAGTTTGATACGCTTGATTTATGTACATTTTATCCCCTAATTTTCACTCATATTATGCCATCCTTATGTCTTATTCTTCTGATTTAGTCAATTTATGCTTATTTTTTAGGATAATACTCTTTTGGTGTAGTGTTTGTTTTTTTGTCAATTTTTGCAGGTTTTCGAGACACCACTAGCACTAATCATATTTATCGTCTTACTCTTAGAGGCTTGGTCACCTTATGAGCTAAGTTAGTGACTAAAGGGAAGTCAAATTAATTAAAAGAAGGCCAACCAAAGAAATGCTACATTTTTCGATCATCAAATGCAAAAGGGTCCACTTATAATGATCATATCTTTCAACACACTTGGAATTTGATAGATATTTTTAATGGAGGATATACTTGGGTCCGTTAGCTTCGAAACGACTGGTCACATGTCCAATTCTGATAAGAAACAACCAAGTTATGGCATTTCAAAGACGCAGTGCGCATCAGGAACAAACCAGTCGACTGGTCGACTGGCACCAGTCGACCCGACTGTTTCAGGCCTGACAGCTACAGTTCCAATTTTTGTCCGTCCACTTTTGCCTCTTGCTTCCACCACTCCTTCCCCTTGCGTGCTTCAGACCTCCTACTCCTGTGCATCTGGTTCTAATGATGGAGGAGGTTGCTTGTTGGACCATCTCTACAATCATCATGAAGGCAAGTGGATGAGCACTTGAAATTGCCTATAAATACCCCAAGGTTCTCAAGGGTAGACACACCCCATCAGCTCACAAGCTGAGCTTAGCTTCATCCTCTCTTCTTCCTTTGCATATTCATCCCTAAATGCATTCTAAGTAGTTCCTAAGTTCAGAAACTTGTCTAGTCTTCATAAAAACACTTTCATTAGCACTTTAATCTAAGAATCAAGCATTTGAGTTGTAACTTTATTATTAAGCACTAGTATTTGTAGTAATATTTCTTTGGTATTTAATCAAGAATTTTCCAGAAATTGTGGGTTTGAGTTTATACTTGGTTTGAAGCATCTTATGGTTTGAATATTCAAAGATCTTGTTCATTTATTGTGATTGCCATCCCCTTCCATAGTTGAGGGTAGTAAGTCTTTCTAACTTATTTTACTTTCCCTTGTTTGTTGCACCATGTATGATATGATTATTCATGTGTTTATTTTACTTATCACAATGAGTGAGTAGTCTTCTTTTTAGAGTTCGGGGATGTAGTTAGCTAATTAATTTGCTTATGGGGTAATGGGTTGAGTATAAATATGTACATGAAAGAATATGTGAGTTCCATGGTAAGGAATCGGAAGTCCATTTCGATCTCCATACATGGACAATTTATGTTGCTTGAATGTTTAATTGCTTGAGAAATATGAATTCATGCTAGTAATGAGTAGCCCAGAAGCTAACTTTATTAGGATTCCTTTGAGGCCTAGCCCGTCCTTAGGATGATGAACCATGTCTATCTTGTATGATTCTTTCTTGTTTTAACATAAATTGGAGGTCCAGAGCATGTATTAGGGAGTCATTAGTATGGTCGAGTTATACGCCCAGAAGCCGAATCTCCTAAACCATATTAGTGACTATATAGTTCCTATACCTAGAAGTTGTGGAGCTAAATTAGAAAGATCTTTCTTATCATAAAATGGTTAAAACATATTATCAACCCATCCCTTTAGCAATCTAAGAAGCTAAAATCCTCAAACTCTAGTCTTTTAATATATTGTTTAAAAACTTGATATTTGAAATTTGTTGTCACTTGTCACTACAAAAACTCAAAAACCAAAAACCTTTTTGTCATTAGACTCTTTTTGTCACAAAAACATTTCCCTGTGGACCGACCCCTTACTTACCACTAATGCTAGTCATTAGAGTTATTTAAGGAGAACATAAATTTAATTGTGTACACCGGACCTAGCTAAATGATCAACGACCTAAGATTCCGCGCGCCTACCACAAGAGCAACCCACAAACAAACTAACTACAAAAGCAAAACAAAACTAAACTATGAAAGCGATAAAACCTAATACTCACTGTCGTAGGAATCACGGTCGCACTTAGCACGTACGACAAGCCCTTTAAACCTCAAGGTCTCCCAAAGAGGACGAGTAAGGTCTCATGAGGGTTTTCAGAAGGAGCCCCACAAATCCAAAGCAAACAAACATGGTGAGCGGAGAACAAAACAATACAAGCATGTGCATGGGCAAAACTCTTCCCTAGCCATAGGTGTGCAAGTACAATGGTCTCAAAGAGCGCAATACCGAAGAGAACGCCCAATTCCACTAGCTTGAGATCACTAGGGCAAGCAACAACACAGGCCATGCCACCCACTACATAAAGAGGTCACAAGTCTACACTCCCCGGGTAATTTCTCAAAAGATGTGAGAAATATGCAATTACGCTCATGTGTTTGATTTTGGTTCGTGTTTCGCTCAAAATCTTCCGACTAAAAATGAGTCAGGAATCAAACACCTAATAGGGGAGAATCATGGGGATTGTGTCTTATCCTACTCCAGTACAGAACAAACTAAACGGACCAAGTCGAACAGGTTAGCACAAGGGTTGTAATGTTGGCTTAGGGTTAAGGTAGGATACATTTGGGAATGTGGAGCTAAGTAGAGGATAGCCAGTGACCCTAAACAAAACATCCACAAACATCTCATGACAAACCAATGAAAACTATATCCAACAACTATCAATAACCCAATAAACTCATCAAAGCACAATGATCTCTATCATAAAACACTATCAAAACATGTAAAATCTCATAAACACAAGTGTTTCCAAGCTCATCTCCCAATAATATAACGACCTTCTCACTCACATGAATATGTATGTGTATAAAAACTCAATGAAAAACAAGAGAAAGGTCTCCTCAAAACATAGAATGTGTATGAATAATATCAATGAAAGCATGGGAGGAAATAGAGGAGAAGTAATATGAGCTGGATAGGAAATGAGTAGAGTCATATGAAACCAACAACCAACAACATAACCAATAACCCACAAATCACTGCAGCCAAAGTTGTTAAAATCGCGATTCTACTTAGAATCGTTTTGAGAGGTAGAATCGAATCGGTAGAATCGAATCGTAGAATTGTACGATTCTACAAATAAACTTAAATATATTAAAATTATCTAATTTCTTAACATTATTGTCCAATTCAAAAGTTTAAATTTATAAATTAAAGTTTCTTTGACTTTATTTTTAAGAACATAATGAAAACTTTTTAATAATTAGTTTAATTCTTCATACGGATTAAGAAATTTAACTTTTAAAAGTTTTCATGATGGATAATTTGAAATTTACGTGTATATGTAAAAGAGATTAGTAAAAGATAACACATAAGAAAACTTAAAAATAATTCATGTTAAATTAATAGAATCGGATCGTTAAATCGTAGAATCGTAGAATCGTGTTATGATTCTACCTCTAAAAATTTTGTTCCAACTAGAATCGTAAGATTCTACAACTTTAAGATTCTACCCGCGATTCAAATCGCTCGCTTGTTTTTGGATCGTAAAATCGTAGAATCGTAGATCAAAATCGCGATTTTAACAACCATGACTGCAGCACATAACAAACCCCACTATCACTAAGCTATCCTCTAGGTAAGAAGAGGGAACATTTGGCTCATGTGGAGGCTAAATAATGTGGCTACAAAAGAAAAGGAAAAGGCAAAAACTTGGCTTATCCTAGAGTCCATTTCGTTCAAGGTAGGCTATTTGGCTATGTAGTTAAATTCTAGCGAACGTGTTATCATCCCTGGTCTCAAGAAAAGCCGACTATACTGGAGAAGAACCGACACAATACTTAGATCCCCTAACTAGCACACAAAATGAATGGAACTCGCAAGGAGTCCAAAAAGGCTCAATACTCACAGGCTAGTCGAAATGCGCCCCTAAAGGTAGTCATCCAAGCCACCAACCAAGCAAACCCCAATTCCCCCAAGCTATGTGGAAAACAGTCGAACTCTAGGTCCCAAAACAGGCACAAGGCTAAGGAAATAAGAGTTTGCATAAGAACGTGAAATGTGCACAACAAAAGCTTGCATGCTAGACTCACAACTCAACCATTTATTAAAAGCAAGGATAAAACACGACTATACAACCTAAACATGAAACTATACGAACTACACAAGATAAAAGCTAAACAAACTAAACATGTGAAAAACTAAAAGAAAAACTAAGCAATAGTTACAATAATGCAAATCTTTCGGGGTTTTGAAAGCGTAAGCGCATCCTCCCCCAAGCTAGCTCAAGAGCCGTCTCGGCGATGGGGAAGGCGAAAGAAAAACCAAAAGAACGAAAGATATGCATTATTGGAACTAAAGGTAACACAAAACAAACATCATATAAACAACATCAAACACCGGGTTATCTCCCGCAAGTACTTTTGTTTAACGTCGTTAAGTTCGACTCAGCTAACCACCAGCTCAAACAAATGAAAAGCTAGGGAAAGAAACCATACCTGAGCTAGGAGCGGACTCACTCCTAGCATCGCCATCACCTCGCACATGGTGACCCTAAACTCTCCACCTTGCAATAGTGGAGGAGGTAAGCAATGTAGCACCGGGGTCACCCGGATGGAAGATCAAATGTGGGGCTCCCCCAAGCTTAGGTGGAGCCATCTTCTTCTTTTGTGAAACAATTTTCTTTTTCTTTTTCTCACCCGCTTCCTCTTGCGGGGTTGCTTGTCAACACCATCAGCTTCTTCATCAATAGGAGCACGCACAAGAACTAACTTCTCCTTCTCAACATCAACCAACTTCTTCTTTTCCTCATCAATCTTCACCTCATCACAAATCACCAAATCATCATTAATATGGGCATCAAGAACATCAAGCCCTTCAATCTTGTCACCTTGAGGATCGTCCACAAAATCAAGAGAGAGAAGTTGCTCGACCATGGGCTCTTTTGAAGACTTAGCAAACCCAAAAACCGCTTGCTCATTGGGCACCCTTATAGTAATGGTTTCGGCTTCACAATCGATTAGGGCACCCAAACTCTTCAATGCATCTCGCCCAAGAATGAGGGGAGTGTAGGGGTCTTCCACCATATCAAGAACAACGAAATCACAAGGGACAACAACGCTTCCCACTTGGATAGAAGATCCTCAAACTCCCCACAAGGCACTTTGACGCTCCGGTCGGCTAGTTGGATGGATTTCTTTGATGGCTTAAGCTCAAAAGCGAGTTGCTTAGCAATACTCATCGGCATTAGACTAATAGAGGCCCCCAAATCGGCAAGTGCTCCCTTGGGTTTTTGGTTCCCAAGGGTAACGGGCAGTACAAAGGGTCCTCTAGCCTTTTCTTTCTTAGCCCAAGTGCCTTGAACAATGGCACTTACTTGCTCCGGTAGATTCACCACCTCACTTTCAAGCCTCTTTTTGTTCCCCAAGAGTGTCTTCAAGTACTTGGCATATTGAGGCATTTGCTCCATTGCCTTGAAGAACGGGATCTTCATTTCCAATCGCTTCATATGCTCAAGAAACTTAAGAAATTTAGCTTGCATTTGCTTCTCCACCACCCTATATGGGAAAGGAAGGGGTGGGCCATGTAAACGCTCACGAGCTCGCCACTCTTGCATTTCTCTCCAATTATCCTCTTGCTCCAACTTCTCCTTTTCTTTCACTTCATCTTTCTTCTCAACTTCCTTTTCTCTCTTTTCCTCACAAACTTCTTCAAGAATTGCTTCTTCACCCTCTCCCCCAAGCTCATGCTCAACATCTACTTGCAAATCATTACCCATTGAAGGACCATCACCCAAATCATCACTCGAAGCTTCAATTGGACCCGGATAGGAAGTACCCGATCTAAGGAAGATCGCCTTGCATGTGTGGTGGTTGATGGTTGGTTAGGAGGTGGAGGTTGGGTGGATGGGTTAGGTTGAGGGTGGGATGGGAATAGCATAGGTGGAGGTGGTTGGGCTAATTGTGCAAGTTGGGTCTCCAAATTCTTTTGTTGGGTTTGGAGTTGAGCCATTTGAGTGATCAAGGTTTGATTGAGTTGGGCTAAGGTGCTCAATTGGGTTGTCATGAAGTCTTGGTTGGTGGTAGGGTTAGGAAGTGGTTGGGTGGTTGGGTAAGATTGGTTGGGATTGGGTCGTGGCACTTGTGGGTAAGGCTTGTTTCAATTGGGCCTAGGAAAACTACCACCGGCTTGATTGTTGTAAGAGCCATAGTTGTTGTAGCCTTGGTTGAAGTTTCCTTGACCATTGTTAGGATTGAAGGGAGGTCGGGAAGCCGGATTGTTGAATAAGGTGAATTGAGAGTATCCTTGACCTTGGTTCCCATAACCCATAGCCGCTACATGTTCGGGATTGCACCCATACCCATCAAAGTTCGTCGCTTGGGCCCCTTCATAAGCACTTGACCCATAGTCAACCGATGCCATATGATCCGAACTTCTTCCCCCACAATAAGATGCATCGTGATTAGTACCCCCACAAATACGGCATGAAAAACGTTTGGCTTCATTAGCGGCGGAGACATTGGAGCTTGCTTGGGCTAGCTTAAGCTCGGACAATTTCTTGTCCATCACGGCTTCAATTTTTGCACCAATCGAATCAAGATTTGCACCATTCATCACGTCCCTTTGTTGCTTACTCCCCCTTGCACCACCCCAAGTGCTATTCTTGGCAACCTCTTCGATCATAGCTTTCACACGGTCGCATGGGATTTTAGAGAGTTGCCCACCGACCGCGGAGTCTAGGAGTGCCTTTGTTGAATTATCAAGCCCGTCGTAGAAAAAGGTGTTCAAGTAGTTCTCCCCATATTCATGATGGGGGCAAGCTCGGAGCATACCCTTAAATCTAGTCCAAGCGGCACATAGGCTCTCATCGTCCTCTTGTGTGAATGACGCGATCTTTTTGCGCCAATCTTGTGTGCGGTTTGTAGGATAGAACCTTTCGAGGAACGCCGTTCTCAATTGCTCCCAAGTAGTGATGGAGTTGGGCTCTAAACATTTATACCAATCTTTGGCGTCCCCCGCTAGGCTAACGGAGAAGAGGCACAACTTGATGTAATCGGGGTGGTTAGGGCATTAAGGTATGAACCTACAATTCTCCGTGAATGTCTCCAAGTGTATGAGAGGACATTCGTTTCTTAGCCCGCAAAATGTGTTTTCCTTAACCATCCTTGTGTTTTGTGGGTCTATGCGGAAGTTCGGTGGGGTATTAGGTAGTACCATGGCTTCTTGAAACTCTCTTGAGCCCGGGGTCCCAAATTACCCAAATAGAGGTTGATTTTCGGTCATTGGAGGAGGATTGGGTCTAGACGATTGACGTGGAGTAGGAGAAGGAGATCGTCTAGTGACCCTTTGTATCTCTGGATTATACGGAACAAGTTGTAGCTGTGATCTCCTTGTGTTGTAGCTCATGCAAAAACACTAGAAACCAAGCGTAAGCACTGACAAGCAAAAATTATTTGAACAAAAACTAAAGAAAGCGATAAAATGGACTACACAAGCACAAAAGCTAACTATAACGCCTTGTTCCCCGAGAACGACGCCATTTTGATAACCGGTTTTTAACGCTTCGTTTACGCTAAAGACCTAAGCTAATCAAACACATTTATATAACACCCTAGTTACAACTATAACGTGTATAGAGGTAAGTTTGGGGATCGAACCACAAAGAACAAGGGTAAGAAAGGTTAAGTGCTAGGTGTAGATGGAAAGAGTGTGTGTATGTAAAGGTGGGTGTTTTAAACTAAACTAAGGAAAGCGATAAACAAGATTAAGATAACGATGTAAAACAAACGGGGTTGGTGAGGATTCACCCTAGGTCGATACTATGTTCTCATACAAAGCTAAGTCAAGGGAGATCGAGCGTGGCTCAATCGAGACACTCTATATGACATGGGGAAGTTGATGACCTATAGTCAATGCGAACGACCCATAATCGCCTTATGTCTCACAAGGGAGTGGCAGGACAAGATATGTATCGAATATCAATCAATCAACCACAACAACCTCAACCCTAATCTAGCATATGAACAACATTCACCAAACCTAGGGTTTCACCAAACCAAAACCCCTAAGAAAACTACTCTATCATGTTTGAAATGAAAACAACAACGAACAAGAAAGAAAACATGTATGTAAACATTAGGGCAAGAAATAAATTAACAATAATGAAAGACAAAGCAATAACTCTAACTACTCATTACTCTAGAAAGCAACAAACAAGTAAGAACAATAAATGAAAGCAAAGAAACAAGATTCAAGGTAATAAAAGAAGCATAAAAGAAGAAAGCATTAAATAACTTAATTGAAAGGTAAACAAAGCAAATGAAAGCAATAAAGAAAGATAGAAAGATAAACTTACATAAATAAAGGTGCTTGAATGAAAGGGAATTGACATTATAAAGCTTGAAATGTAAATGAAAGAAATAGAAATCTAATCTAGGGTTTTTGAATTGAAATTAAAGCAATAAATGATGTTTAATAGAAGAGAAAGTTTCTATCTACTAAAGCATAGGGTTTAAGACCCTAAGAGTGCCCTTCAATAGGCTACAAGAGTTGGGGTTAAAAGCCCTAAAAAGATCCTACGTGGAAAGCTTTAAAGAAGAAAAGTGCTGCGCTGAAATCAGGTCAATTTGCCCGAAGCTACACTGCCATTCGACCGAATCTGGGCCCATTCGACCGAATGGGACCCAATTCGGGTAAAACAGAACCTTGTAAAAACTCATCTCAAAAGTTTGATTTTCCATTCGACCAAATGGATTAGGGCTTCGCCCGAATGTGACATATTCGCCCGAATGGGCTTCCAATTCGCACAAAACAGTGACTTTGGCATTTGGCTGGGGCTGCTGGGCTAAGCTTCGCCCGAATGGCTCCCACATTTGGTCGAATGTGGGTTTGAAGGCCACTATGAAGCTTCAAACTTCTTCAAATGATCTCCGATCTTTGCGATATTTTCGGGGATGACCCGAAACACTTGTGGGAGCCTCGAAACACGTGCCACTTCTTCGACCTTGACGTCTAAGCCTCAATCTAACCCGAATCACCTCGAAACGAGCTCCGATCATCGTGATATCTTCGGGGATGACCCGAAACACATGTGAGACCTCGAAACGCGTGCATTATCTTCGACTTTGATGTCTAAGCCTCGAACTCAACCCGAATCACGTCAAAATCTCCCGAAAACACCTAAAATGATCTCTAAACACCATGGAGACAAGAACAAGGTAAAATCGAGTGTATGGAGCATAAAATCAATGTAAAACACCGAGATACGACATCAAAGTAGGGCTATAAATGTGCTCTAAATCGAGCACATCAATAATCCTGACATACAAAGGGTCACTAGACGATCTCCTCCTCCTACTCCGCGTCAATCGTCTAGACCCAACCCACCTCCATCAATGGCCGACAATCAACCACTCTTTGGGCAATTTGGGGCCCCGGTGTCAATAGAATTTCAAGGGGGCGTGGTGCTACCGGATCCGCCACCAAACTTCCGCATTGAGCCACAATACACTTTGATGATCAAGGCTAACCCCTTTAGTGGCTTAAGAAACGAATGCCCTCTCCAATTCTTGAAGGCATTCAAGGAGACTTGTCGGTTCATGCCTCAATGCCCCAATAGCCCCGATTATATTAAGATGTGCCTCTTCCCCGTCGGTTTAGCGGGTGACGCCAAGGACTGTTATAAATGCATAGAGCCCAACTCCATCACCACATGGGCTCAACTTAGAACGGTGTTCCTCGAAAGGTTCTATCCCACTAACCGCACGCAAGATTGGCGCAAAAAGATCGCGTCATTCACACAAGAAGAGGATGATAACCTAAGTGCCGCCTGGACTAGATTCAAGGGTATGCTCCGAGCTTGCCCTCATCATGAGTATGGCGAGAATCATGTCAACACCTTCTTCTACGACGGGCTTGATGATCCGACAAAGGCACTTCTAGATTCCGCATGTGGAGGGCAACTTTCTAAGGTCCCATGCAACCGAGTGAGGGAAATGATCGAAGAGGTAGCTAAGGCAACAAAAGGGTATGATCGATGAAGCCAACCTTGATTCAATTGGTGCAAAAATTGAAGCTATCATGGACAAGAAATTGTCCAAGCTTAAGCTAGCCCAAGGAACCTCTAATGTCTTCGCCGCTAATGAAGCCAAACGTTTTCATGTCATATTTGTGGGGGCACTAATCATGACGCATCTTATTGTGGAGCACGAAATCCGGATCATGTGGCATCTGTTGATTATGAGTCAAGTGCTTATGAAGGGGCCCAAGCGACAAACTTTGATGGGTATGGGTGCAATCCCGAACATATAGCGGCTATGGGTAATGGGAACCAAGGTCAAGGGTATTCTCAATATAGCTTGTTCAACAACCCGGCCTCCCGACCTCCCTTCAATCCTAACAATGGCCAAGGCAACTTCCACCAAGGTTACAACAATCAAGTTCCATACAACAATCAAAGCGGTGGTAATTTTCCTAGGCCAAATGGAAATAAGCCTTACCTACAAGTGCCACGACCCAACCCCAACCAATCATACCCAATCACCCAACCACTTCCAAATCCCACTCCCAACCAAGACTTGATGACTACCCAATTGAGCGCCTTAGCCCAACTCAATCAAACCTTGATTTCTCAAATGGCACAAAACTCAAATACATCAACAAAAATCAAATATATCAAATATGTACTTGATAAAATGACATAATAAATTAACCAAAAGATTAATAAAATTATACTTGGCAAAAATGGAAATAATTGACAATCTAATAGAAAGTATAATATAGATTAAAAACTAGGAAAAATTACCCAGAATAATACGACCTTTCACCTATTTTCCAAGAATAATACGAACTTTCAATTAACCACCAATAATACGAACTTTGACATGTATTTTCCAGTGGTATACCTTACCTGTTTACAACCGGTTCTACAGGTCAAATTATGACCGTTGCTTCTCACAACATGTTGAGGAACATGTCTGCACAGCCTTTTTTGGTCTTCCTCAACATGTTGTGAGAAGCAACGGTCATAATTTGACCTGTAGAACCGGTTGTAAACAGGTAAGGTATACCACTGGAAAATACATGTCAAAGTTCGTATTATTGGTGGTTAATTGAAAGTTCGTATTATTCTTGGAAAATAGGTGAAAGGTCGTATTATTCTGGGTAATTTTTCCTAAAAACTATAAAAGAACTAAAGAAATTACAAAACTGAGATTAAAACAAGAAAAGAAATATATCCATGCA